>CANUEP010192261.1:0-15072 GCA_947857235.1 Jatropha podagrica | reverse complement strand
TACTAAAGAATCCAAATCACACTTAGTAACTAAAGTGGGAAACAAACGTCCTAAAACAGAAAAAGAAGGATGGCCTAACCTCATATGCTATTGAACAACTTCACGAAAAGGATTTCTAAAGTTCCTAACAAGGTTTGACTGGTACCTGGATTTGAAAACCGACAAACGTCATCCAACAGATACAATCCATTGCGCAATCTACCACTGCCAATCGTTCTCTCCGTCTTCAGTTCCTAAAAAACACAATGAGTAGGGTAAAAAATTACTTTGCAATTAAGCGCTTTCGTGATTAAGCTAACAGATAACAGATTAATGGGAAATCGAGAAACATGGAGAACAGAAGAGAGTTTAATATTGGAAGTACAGTCAATAGAACTTGTGCCAGAAATCGGTACAAAAAAGCCATCTGCAATACGAATTTTTTTCGTTGCCTTGATACTTAGAATATGTAAGGAAATGATTTATAGAGTCTGTTGTATGTTTATTTGCTCCTAAATCTATCACCCAAGAGGGTTTTGCAATTTTCGCAAGAGAGGTAAGAACAGCATTACCTAAATTAACAAAATTAGAAGCTGCAGCAAATGAGGAAGATTCAAGCTGTGACAACAACCGTTTCAAGGACTGAATTTCCCTATCAGAAAAGCTACCAGCATCAGATGGTTCCTCAGACAAAGCTCCAATATCAGATACGTGTGCTTGTGGTCTAGATGAACTGACTCACTTCCCTCCGCGCCCTCTAGTTGAGCGTCCATTTAACTTCCAGCAAAATTCCTTAGTGTGTCGATTCTTCCCAGAATAGTCACAAAACAAATGATCTTTATCCGAAGAACCTCCCTTTGCAGCTTGTATTTGTTCTTTTGCTAAATTTGCAATCAACCCTGCTTTATCCAATGTAGATCTGTAAACCATAACACTCCTCCTAGTTTTCTCTTGTTGTACAAATGAGTATGCCCATTGCAAGGATGGAAAAGGATCCCATCCAAGAACTTGGACTCGAATCTGATCATACTCATTATTTAGGCCAGCCAAAAAATCATACACTAGTTCTACCTCAGTTAAGTTCTAAACCTGAGTCACATCATCAGTACATTTTGCTTGAAATTCTTGATAATAGTCCAGTTCCTGCCATAACTCACTAAGTTCAGCACAATACTGGGCAATAATCAGATCCCCTGCTTGGTTTCATGGACTTTCTATCACAGTTCATACCTCTGAGCATAGTTTTCAGCTTGCGAATAAGTCTGTGAAGCAGCATCCCATATTTTCTTAGCTGTATCAAACAATAAATATCCCCGTGAAATGGAAGGCTGCATAGGATTTATTAGCCAAGACATATTAAGGGAGTTTTCTGATTTTGACTTATTATAACCTGGATCTGTAGAAACTTGTTTTGGCGCTCCACCATCAAGATATCCCTGCAAACCTCTAGCCTCAATGAATAGCAAACAAAAACGAGACCACGCCAAGTAATTTGTGCCATCTAATTTGACTGGACTAATCTAACGTGAAGGATTCTCCGAGTAAAAAATCACATCTACCTTTTTTCCGTCACCCATTATTATCAATCTAAACAATTCAAAGGAAATTGTAGAACCAGAAAAACGTAGACATGGCAGTAGTGTGATATAAAAAGAAACTACCACAAAAAATCAAAAACTTTACTGAGTGTCTAGTGGGTCAGAATCGCAGCACTACAACGAAGCTACCGGAGCAAGATTCGCCGGCACAGGTCACCGAAAAACTGCCGTAAGTGCCGGCGCGTGAGGAAAGGCCAGAACCTTCTGGCAGCGCGTGTACACATGCGCGTGACCGAACGGCAACGGGGTCGAGCGAGGACGGCCGATCGGCGGCTGTTCCTCCTTTTGAGGTGGGCGGTGACGTTCAACTACCTTCCCTGGCGGCGTCGCTTGCAACTCAGCCTTGTTGCCAAAAAACCCTAGGCCAGAAAACGTGACTGGGCTCTGATACCATGAAGATTTTTGAAGGAAAGTAGTTTATTATTGTCATTCACACAATCTCTATACAATTCTATTCTATATATACACAAAAAATGATTCTAACATGATAATAATCTAAATAGGAAATAAATCTAAACTAGAAAAGATAATATTCTACAAATCTCTACAGTTCTCTAATACATTCTCTCTCTCTCTCTCTCTCTCTCTCTCTCTCTCTCTCTCTCTCTCATATCTTTGCATCCATCTATCAATTTGACAAATAATCTAAATAACGAATTAGAAAAATTTGCTTACATGAGAACTCCAATAACTGATAAGTTGTGGCTGAGTTCCTCGTTTACTGGAAAACTGACTGCACTTGCTACAAGAAACATTGACACAGCCTGCAAAGGACAATAACTCACAACATATAATCACAATCAATGCATATTTCAATTTTCTTTTTTTCTAGCTATTTTGGGTAGTTAACCGAGTTTTGATTGTATTAGAAAGTACAGTGCCAAAGAAATGCTATCATGTCGTTTCTCGAGACAACTTATTAAATGCTTACTGTCTTGTACAATCATTTCACACACTCACCATTCCTATATAGCTGCCAACTAACAGTTTTTGTCTCCCTTCCTTCTCCATCAGGTATGAAGCACAAAGTGCACCTGAAGTTAGTTGACAAAATCACGAGACTGTTTCACATAGAAATAAGTTCTGAAGTGCAATATATATTAAATATATATACCAAACCTGCAAAGTTGGTAATCCCAACAAATAAGCTTGCTAAAGCACCACTTGTTATACCAACATCTTTAAAAGTCAATGATGAAAAATACAGGACTCCATTTATACCAGCAAACTGTTGAAGTATAAAAAGGGAACCTCCAATGAATGCAACTGCAACAATAAAACAATGTCAATATCTACGGGAGAATTTCACAAGCTATAAACAGCATAAGGAACAACCTTGTTTCTTCAAATTGAAAAAAAAAATGCATGGATTTTGAATTTTGAATTCATGTTTAAATGTATTTCTCAAGAACACATTCCATATAGATAGAGATGCTTGATGGAATTTCTTACAATCGATAATTTGTTCACATAAAATTTACTTAAATGTGTATACAAGAACAACCTTGGTACAACCTCTAGAGTGTGGCTTTTCTAGGAGTTCCAACCACCTGCTGCCCTCATCATCATAGCTCTCATTCTTATTGACCGATTGGAAATCTTCGATTGCCCTTTCAACTTCAGATGGTCCCCAAAGATTACGGATAACTGCCTTAGCATCTTCTAATCTTCCCACCTACCAAAGCAAAACATAATAGCTTACAGAATGCATCCATAAACCAAGTCTTCTAGACTTTTGCAAAAACAAACAAAAGAATCATACTTTACAAAGCCAGCGAGGACTGTCCACAGCAAACTGCATGCCAACTGAAAGAATAACAGCAGGAACAGTTGCAATATAGAGTACTGTCCTCCACCTGAAGGACATTTTTTTAAGCTCTATTGACCAGTTAAAAAAAGCAGTACCAAAAGCTTGGAGTCCTAAATTTCCCAAATGTTAAACAAAAAGATGTGATGTCTCCTTTAAAAAATCCTATGGCACATGCAAATGCATATTGATGTTTTATGATCCTAGTTGCAAGCTATTAGACTTGGATCCCATATTGAAAGTATGAGATTCCAACGCAAAACTTGAACTTTTTACCCTCAACATCTAGCTTTTGAAATATAATTCTCCCAAGGTCACATCAATTGCAATTGAGTGGCGGTAGGTGACACCGGCAATGTATGCGTTTGGAACTAGCTTGCAATGTCTGTAATGTAGTGTTCGCTCAAGGCTAGGAAAAAAACTAACATACAACCAAAGCCAATCCATCATGGGTGTCAAGACTAAGAAGCACAGTGGGATGTTATGATCTCAGTTGCTGGGTATGGGACTTGGATCCCACATTGACAGCATGAAATTTCAGTATGATTTTTATATAAACTTGGACTCTCCAACCTCAAAGGCAAGTTTTTGAGATATTTTTCTCCCAAGGTCAAAGCAAAGCGAATATGAAAATGTTTCCTTCATAGTAAATATGTAGCCGCATATCAAAGTAGATTTAATCTGCAAGAGCTCTAAAAAATTTAACTAGCCAATTATTTATAGTATTGGAACAATTTATGACATGATTTGGCCCGTGATATATTTTGGACAAATATTATCAGCTTGTTATGCTTCATAGTATCACCCATATCAGTCTGTATTGACCATCAAATTGGCCAATATGGCTAATTAGATCAATATAACCAATATGGCTTATATGGCCGTATTGCCCTTTACTCATAAAAGGAGCCTTTTGATCCCATTTGTCAGCTGGAGCTTTTCTGAAACCAAAACAGATTCCACCCCTACCACATAAAACTAAAATTCACCACCAGATTTCAGATTTAGTGAGATTTTGATAGGAATATGACTACAGGCCCAAGGACTTGGTTTATTCTAGAACGGGCAAGAAGAGCAAGGGTGGAAATCAAGGAAAAAGGGACACGTCAAGAATTCAGTTATGCTTTTTGCTGTATATATTGAGTCAGTTTTGGAGACAGAGGATCTTTTTTTGAGACTCACTCTTATTGGGCAGATCATTTTCTGCATGGGCTGTGCCTGGGAGTTGATTCATCAACCATTCTTGTCCTTTTATTTCTGTTCCTTTTTTGTTCTAATATTCACAGCACTTCCATTATCTTTGTAAATCCAGATTTGCAAATAATACAAAGTCATTTTCTCCAGATCTTGTTCCTTAATCCACTGAAGTAATTCTGCTGTTATATTTATCTATTCTTCAATGTTCACTTCTCAAACAGATTTTTTTCTCACCCTTCATATTCCAAGCCTAAGAAAATTAAATATGGAATTCTAAAACACAACTTATATATTTAATCAACTGGACTTCTTCCTATCAAGGTCCAATAGAACACCTCCTGGTGGCGACTACCAAATATTTCAAGCAATTCATGCCTTGCTCTAAATAAATAGTTAGTTTGGGTGCTGCAAGTAATAATTTTATTTATTGAGTTAAAGCTTAGATAAACTATGAATTTGAGTACTGCTTTTCTTCTTTCTTTTTTTTTTTTTTTCATGTTTTCTTTTCTTATGAATGAGAATTGACGACAATGACACTATAGGTATTACAGTTGAGCCACAAAACCACCACTGCGATTTACTATCATGTCTCAGCCTTCCACCCATTCTTTTAATTTCCTTCAATCTAATTAATGCAATGCACAAAGACCAGAAAACCTTTAATATACAACTAAATAACAAGTGGAAAAAAACAATGATATTCCAACTCTATCAAGCACCAGTGCAAAGGAAAAGATTCTCACCAATGTGGATCAGTTTCAGAGCGAATTCCAAAGAACAGTGATGTTATGATCCCAAGGCATGTACCAATTTGACTCAAAGTTCCTAGAGAACCCCTGTATTTTGTTGGGGCAACCTAAAATATACAGCAAAAAGAGTCACTGTAAAAAAAAAAAAAAAAAAAAAAAAAAAAAAAAAAGGGTGAAGCGCAGAACTTCAATTGCAAAACAAGCATCAATGTATAAAGGATCGAATGACAGGCTCACATGTGCCATTGTTATGTAAAAAATTTACAAGAAACTGAACGAAAAAGAAATCAGTAATATACTGATTACCTCTGAAATATAAATTGGAACAAGAACTGTGTTCACACCAATGCCAAGTCCAACAAGAAATCTTCCCCAAAGTATTTCATCCAAGGAATGGGCTTGTGCACTGTTACAAATTACAAAGAGTGACTAAAAATCAAGTGAAATAAATTCCCCATTAAATATAAACATGAGAACACAAATTTATGATCCCATCATTGTTATAAAAAGCAGCCATTGCCTGATAAAAAATAAAAAATAAAACAAAACCTCTAAATCAATCAAACAGAAACTTCTTAACTTTAGGAGTGGAAACTATGAACCTCATAGATCAACCACTTCTGGCATGACAACCTTATTTTCAAACAAGTTATGATTATTAGTAACATTCCTATGTTTAATCATAGACGTTAATTACCTTATAATGGCACCCAGAATTAATGGTATTGCATCAACCTGAAATGTGCGCCGACATCCAAGTTTGTCCACTAGTGAACCACAGCTAATGCTGCCAATAAATGCCCCACCTATAAAAATGCTGACCACAAGTCCCTCAAGAATTGGGTCTCCTTCAAAACCCAGCTCTCGTGCAATAGAAAGAATAGGGCCATTCATCACTCTGCATATCATCAATCAACATTTGCTAATGACAAATGCCAAAATATAAAATGATAAGGATGCCACTAATAATAATGATGATGATGATGATGATGATAATATCATATGCAATCATTTATATATAAATATATAACTTGTCAAACTAGCATATACCTCCACACTTGCTGATTTTAATGGTCAATATCACCAGGTTAATATCATTCAAGGATCTCACAAATGTACACTTAATTTGTACATTTCATTAAAGTGTTAATTTGTTTCTACAAAATCATCAACACTTCATTTTAGTTTCAATAAAGTCACTCACACTAATTTCCAACAATCTGGTTACTAGAAATGCTACTTGGCATGTCAACCAGGACTTTTTAATTCTGTGGCAAGCAGCAAGCTCATATTCAAGAAAATAAATCATACATTTTCAATTCATAACGTAATATTCAAATTGACATTTGATTAATATTAATTATACTTATTCTTACTATACATTAGTATAATAAAAAATAATGAATATCTTTTAATCTTAATTGTGTAAATAGTAATAAGATATCCTACCTGAAGTGCCAAATATGGATTCAAGTAAACCGATTCCCAGAATTCGATGACATTGACTATTGAATCTCCAATGAGCAATCAATTTTATCATGACTAATTAAAATTCCATAACTTTAACGAAATTAAGTCCCAAATTCCACTTCAATGATCTTGGCTGATATTAACCACATTCAAGATAAAATTGGTAAGTAGCTTGAAATGCCTTGATCAAGAATTCTTGCTCAGCCTAACACTAACAAATAAATCATGAAGAGAAAGTAAAACCGCCTTACCCTATGTGATAACCAAAAAGAAAATTCGACATTGAAGCTATCAGCGCATGAGGAAAAGCAGGCAACCATCCGAAATCAACTCTCCCATTCTCTATCAAAGAATTTGCCCTATCTGTAATTCAATTTTTGAATAGCTGTTTTAGATTAAACAAAAGTAATGAAACGAGTCAAAACGTATTTTACAAGACCTGATTTCGGAGTCGGTAGCTCCGGCAGCCGCTTCTTTGCCTCCGCCGAAACTTTGAGTTTTAAGCGCCGATACGAAAGTCCGAAACAAAAAAGACGTTGTTTCGGATGACATAAAGATGTTTGTACAGCCGGGACTGGAAGAACCAGTTGAGAAAGTACTGTAGTAGCCCGCATCGGATGAGAGGGAAGTGGAGGGCTTAGTTGAAAGTGTTCGACTGTGAAGAAGGCAAAGTGGAATCGCGCGATCAGCAGAGGGTCTCATAGCTTTGTTACTTTTGTGCACAAGTTGCCTGGAAATAGGGACCTGCGAGAGTGGCAATCCAAGCGTGCAAAAATGGTGGGATGCCACGTAGCAATACTTAACATAGATCAGATAAGTGAGGACGTGGAATTATGGAGCTTTAGGACTCGTGCCTTTTTGTAAAATGAAAATGTATGATTTATGGTTTATGTTTAATTATTTAGTCTTATCATCTGGAGTTACTATCCAAATTCACATTTTCAATTCATAAGGTAATATTCAAATTGACATTTGATCAATATTATTATATTATATTAATACAAAAAAAGTGAGGACTTGTGCTTTTTGGTTTATGTTTAATTGCTTATTCTTATCATCTATATTTACTATCCTGCAAATGCATTTCAGGTTTTCAGCTAAATTATACCTGCTTATAAAATTTCATGCAGGATATATTGTATTTGCATCAAGGAAAGCAGTATCTTAGTGATCGCTACATGGAAAGAAGCGTGGACTTCATTTTTGGGAATAACTCCATCCTTTCTGAGCATTGTCATATCCATTGCAAGGCAATAGGTTTTGTTATTGCACAAAGCGGGAAAACTGCAGACGATACAGCTGGTTATGTATTCTTGAGGTGGGTCTTTGTGTATTTGATTGGATTTTAGAGCCTGTTTGGTTCAGATCAAAAAATCAATAAGGGTTTTATTTATTGAAATCATTATTATGATAATTCTCAATGATTAATTGGTTCTAATGTTACATAGAGCTACTGAAATGCAAAACTGCGATTGGAAAACGTTATTTTATTTTAATTATTAAAATTAAAATTAAAATTTGTTTCAACAAGCAAACTTCTAATTTGCAAACTTCTACTTTTTGGAAAAAATTTATGAAAAGGGAGTGAATTTTGTAAATTCAGTGAATAATAATAAATAATGCATAGTACACACAATTAAGTAAAATGCTTTCATAATTTATGAAATAAACACACATTTAGCAAACACGTATTACAATATCAGTATATTTAAATATATCACCTTCAAATAATCACAATTTATGAAAATTGATAAGTGGCGTCATAAGTTCACCCACCTGCCATTGACTTACTTTTCTCGTTCTCATATATATATATAAGCTGATCCCATACTTGACTAATGGTTTCATAGTGACTCACGTAATCTCAATTTTCACTCAGATATAGAGCATATTATTATCACATTACAATTAATTCAACAGTTCAACCAATACAATAAATTATATACATAATTATGAATGCAATTAAATACTGTAATTATATATTATTGCATAACTGTTGTATTACATTATAACGTAGATAACAACGATAATATAATAACAATAGAGTTAAAAACTTGATACTGATTATATATAAATTATATAGGGTATATGAAATGTATGTATGCAGATAATGATATGAACTATTTATTATTATCCACAGTGATAATAATTTAGATCCTAGTTTGGATTTTAGTTTAGAAGAGTAGTAGACAAACTCACACGATCTAAAAATTTAAGAATATAAAAAAATAATTCCATCAAACAATTGACTAAAGTAAAATAAACAAATAGAAAATTAATCTAACAAGTTATATCCTAACCTAATATATATTTCTATGTTTAATTATTCAATTACTTAATTATAATAACCTAAAAAATATATTTATATTTCTACTTGTAAATTAACCCCAATAAACCATAATTCCTTAATAATATATTTCCTTTCAATTTATCGTCCACTTCCAATTTTTTAATTCAAACCAAAATACACCGACGACTCCACCATTTAATCCACAACATATATTTAACCAATTCTATCACCAACTCATTTTATATTTATCTTACAACAATTACCATTAATTTCCTCTATTTATATTATATTAAACCATGATCTAAATGTGCTTAATTTATTAAAGATCTTCTAACTAATTTGATCTTTACAACAATTGTTCTAATTCATTAAAATCATTTAATTAAATTCTACTGCCCTTTATTCCATCCTAACCCAAAATTACTTTTATTCTACTAATTTCTTTTTAATTTAATCAAAGCTTAATTATTAATTCAACCCAAAAATAATCATAATTCACTAAAGGCTATTAATTTAACCCTTACTAATCCAACTCACCCTTAATAATTTTATTTAGCTAAAATTCAATACTCTAATCAATGCTGCTGTGCGGCTCTTGCTGCTGTGGTGGTGGCCTGAGTCGCACAGATAGGGAGAGAGACAGCATGAGTGAGAGAGGAACAGAGAGAAGGCAGAGAAAGAGAAGGAGAGGGGCAGAATGGCTGTGGTCTGCGCAAAGAGAGAGAAAAAGAAGGGAAAGAAAAGAAAGAAAGGGAATCCAATGGGCTATTCCGATTTGATTCGAACCGGTTTGATCCAATCCACTAATTTAGCCCAATTTTTAATTTTTTTTTACTGATTTTTGACAAAATCAAACTGGCTTTCGGGTTCAAATAAGTCATGGTACAATATTAAGTGGCACAAAATCATTGATTAAAAATTTACAATTAAATTTAAATGTAAAATTTTTAGATATTTAAAAAAAATTATCAATTAATGTTTCATATCCTCACTGTAAATACCATATAATAATAATTATAATAAGAAAAAAAAATTTAGAGCTCTTGAATTATCATTGTTTAATATTGCCTGTTTTTAATTTTTTATTCATTAAAAGAAATTTATTTATTTGTTAACGTAATTTATACCCTTCCTCCAATGAGAAATTCATTATCATCTGTAGTGAGTGACTTTGAATATCTCAATCTTGCAAAGCCCTTCCTCCAATGTAGTATTCTTACCACCAACTCATTTCTCAAGTAGGAACCTATTTAATAAATGCAACACTATATAAATGCGCAACTCATCAACACAAACTCAGCACAAGGACTTTGATTTAGTATCCACAACGACATACTACTACTGTCATACAGTAATAAACTTCAAAATTCCTGGCACTTTTTACATGGCTTTCGTTTAATGGCTAAAAATCAGAGCATGAGAATAATATTTTGTACTATTTAAACTAGCAAAAGTTCTGTTTCTATAGTTAATTTTACTATTAAAACATTCCCAATATCCCATTGTGCATAAATTATCCTAACCACTATCAATTTTTACTCAATAATTGTCACACCCAACAATAGTTTATGCACTAAAAAGTTCATAAGTTAATTCAGCAAATTTGATTCGATGAATAAATGTTCGGTTAAAAAAAAAATCAAAATTTGGATAATCAGTTAAATGTTCGATTGAAAATTAATTTAATCGAATTAATTAAATTAACCAACTCCTATAACTACTTCATTTTGATTAAGTATATAATAAAATTAGAAATTAAATTTTTATTTTGATCAAGCAGTGGATAATAATTTCGGTTAATTTTTATTTCGATTAAATCGATTAATCACAAAGTTTGGTTAAATTTAATAAGTTAGTTTTTTTTTTTTTTTTTTTTTTTTTTTAACTTCGGCGCGGTTTATTTACTTTTTTCTCATCAGATTAATAATCTGATTCTATGTTTGTGAGTTCTTCTCCTGCTTGACTTTGAGATTTGTTCCGCGTTTGGATTTGAGAGATATGAAAAAGAGAAATTGAAGTTTGCAAGGCAATTTGAAATAAATGATTTGAGATTCTAAGTAAATTTCAGACCAATTGCTGTTGATTTGAGCTATAGAGAGTGCAGATTAGTGATGGAGAGGTTGAAAAGGGGCATGCAATTTTCTTTCTTCATGATCAAATAAGGTGTGCTTTGAACACAGCTAAGCTTGGGTTAAGTGTATGTTAAGCCCAGGAAACAACATAGAATGAAGAATGGCTTGAAAGGTCAGGGCATTATGCAGGTGCAAGGGCTGGATTCTTTATAGGATTTTGGGATTTTGTGTCTTTAATGATCAATAATTCTTAGAGGTACAGCTACTTCCAATTCTTAAAATAATATAGCAGTGTGGTCTTTCTTCCACTAAAATGATTATTTATTCTGAAAAATTAATAAAAATATATATATTTTTAAATATTGTTTTTTTTTTTTTGCCAATTTCAATCATATGGCTAAAATTAATATTTAATGTTACATTTTAGTGCAATTAAAAAAAATAAAAAAGGTTTGATAGCAACAATAAATAACCATCAATCCATTTAACAAAGAAAGAACTATACTCAACCTTTTTTCGATTTATTCAAAAGCTTTACTGCTTGTTTGATCCACAAGAACTAAACTTTTTTTTTTATTTAATTAGCTATAAGCAACTCAAATTTCTAATAAAACGCATATAAATTGCTGATTATAAATCAATCCGCCATGAGATCTTGCATGGCATATCATCAAGTAATAAGAAAACAACTCGTATAAAAATGATTTAGTTGATTTCTCACTAACGTGATAAGTAAGTGAACTCAAATTCGAGTTTTCTGGATCATAAAAATTTTCAATTTAGTGAATCAATAAGAAAATTATTATATTATATAGTCTATCATATTATTTCAACTCATTGAACCTTTTAATAAATAAAATGAAAATAAAAAATTAATTTACATTTAGTATCAAACTACCATATTCATATAATGCCTCAAAATCTTTTATGCAATGTCTAGAGTAATTAATAATTACCAAGAAATGAGAATGAAAATGGATCATATCATATAACATTTGGCGTTGAAATTCATTGACCCGACTCGAGCTTAAAATCTTTTATTAAAAGACGAGAGAAGAGATTTTACTATTTCATCTCAAATTTGGTAGGATCATTACTGATTCTTGACTTTTGATGGCAAGAATTTGTAGCCATTCGTAGAAAAATTGGTACGGTGTTGTCTGCCTTTTGCCCATTAATCCCGCACAAAACTCGCTTATTATTGTAACTTGAAAACAACTGAAAATGACTGCGCCTTTTGCCTCAAATAATACACATGTCATGTTAAGGATCCTAAGGACTTCATGGAGATAATAAGTAACTTAAATTACTTTTTCTATTATAGTAGCATGTAGTCCATTTTCTATGCAGTCAAGGAGGCAAAATTTTTTTTTTTTTTTAACACACGTGTCTCTCTACAATTCTCCCAATAATGACAAACTTCGATATTAGATCTTTTGAGATGAAAATAATTTTTATATTTTAAAAAATTATTTTTAATATTATTAATAGAGAATTTAATCAATATCATCAATATTTTAAATTTTTAATAATTACTAAAATTAATATTATCAATAATATTTAAAAAATTTTACTTTCTTTTTATAAATAATTAACGATGTCATTAATATTTTCTCTTTTATTTTTCTTTTTTTCACTTTTCTATTTTTATAGAATTTGTATAAACATCTATTTCAATATAATTGAAACTATAAAAAAAAAACACATCATACTTTCAACAAAAAAAACATGAATTCCTTACAAACAATATAAGACTATTTTCATGGCATTTAATAAATTTAAGTTTGATCAATGTGGTGATGGCAATAAAATTACAATGTATATTCAGTTTTCGATGGTCAATTAAGATATAATTAAATTGATATGTATGTTTTCTTTATGAAGGGAGATGACAGTATTTCTCGATCCATTTTAAATTAAGGCAAATTTTAATAAAAAAAATTTATATTTTTAATCTTTATTGGATTTATGCCGTATTTTGGACTATTTATTTAAATGAATTCAATAATAATCGATATTTATAAAAATTATTTCAAAACCTACTAAAATATTTTTAGAAAATAAAAAATTCAATATTAATTATAAACTTGATTTATGTATATATATGTTTAAAAACTATGAAAAAATAATAATTTTTATTTTATTTCTTTAGGAATTAATAAATATAATATATTTGATATTTGAATTATTAAAAGTAATTATTTTTGTGATAAAAATGATATTTTTATTTTTAAATATCAAATAATATTTACATGCGAAACACAACATCTACATGCGAAGCGAGAAAATAATTAATTTTTGTCAAAATGTCAAAGATGATCCATGATATTAACTTATTAGTCTAGGAAATTATTTGCCTAGATCTAGTCCGTGGCTATTGGTTGTGGATCAAACCAATAACAACAAATATTTTTTAGAAAGTGTTTTCACTTTAACCTTTTTTTTCATTGTATAGTCAGAAATACTCTCGTTTCAATAAAAAAATATTTTTCTCGTTAGTTTGGTTCATGAGTGAAGTTATGGACCCAATCTAAATAAAAATTTTTCAAATAAAAAACTATATATAATTATAGTTCAATAATCAAAATAAAAAATCCGAATAATAAGTATTAAAGTTCAAACATCCACATGCGAAAACATGTTAAATATTTTTATTAAGAATATATACTTTTCTAAGTGAAATAATTTTTTTCAGACTTTGACTACTTTTTCTATTATCGTCCCATTTTAAATGAGACCAATTCAATTTAAAGCTCCGAGAACAAAAGATATTATATAAAATAAAAATTGAAATTGAGACATCTCATTCTCTATATCAATAAGAAGACCAACTAACCATTGCCAATTGAAAATAAAATTCATATATGTCTTAATCTGTGTTAGTTCCGGAAAATAAATTGTTTAGAAAATATTTTTTAAATTTTCAATGTTTGTGATGCTCGAGAAAATCAGTCATGGAATTTTCTAATTAAAGTTAAATTATTTTTCAGGAAAACGGCTTCTTATTTTCAAGAAAAGAAATTTTTTTTGAATATTGAGAAACTTACTGTAATTTTATAAATACATATTTATTAATTTATTAAAATTTCTATAATTATAAATATTTTTATTATCTTATAAATTTAATAATTTAATATAATTTTTGATATCGCAACCAAATAACAACAAATGAGCTATTTGAAAAATATTTCAAAACATTAATTATTTTATGAAAGTAAAAGAAGCTTCCGTTAATTTCCGTAAAATAATTTAGAAGAAAATATTTTTCATAGTTTTTCGTTGTTTGAAATATTTAAGAAATAAGTCAATAGAAAATATTTTTCTTTCAAAGAAAAACTAAGTCATTTTTAAGGAAAATGACTTTCTATTTTTAAGAAAAAAAAATATTTTCTAGGTATTGACAAATTTATTATAATCTTATAAGTGCACTGTTAAGATATTTGAGAACTAGTCAGCTCTCAATGATCACCATAAACCTGTTCAAATGTTGTAAATATTTTCTGTTCTTGTAATCTGTTATTTCCTTGATTTCTGCTAGTCATGTGATTTGTTTTTGAACATAATCCTCCTAATTTGTAGTTGTTGTAATCCTTTGTAATTGGCTATTTAATAGCCACGATACTTCGTGGAAAGGTATTAACAAAAGATAAAGCAAGATTCTTTCTCCATTCTGTATTTACATGGTATCAGAGCACCATGGTTGATTCATCAAATCAAATCTCTTCTAATCCCACTAATGCACAGCATTCGTTCTCAGTCAAATTAAAATCATCAAACTACCTATCATGGAAAACTCAGTTTCAACCTCTCCTCAACTATCATAACCTCAACCATCTTATTGATGGCTCTTCTCCACCCTCAAAAACAAATCACAAGACTAGCAGTAATGATATTATGATACTCAAAGCCA
>CANUEP010192147.1:0-11254 GCA_947857235.1 Jatropha podagrica | reverse complement strand
CCCCCCCCCCCCCCCCCCCCCCCCCCCCCCCCCCCCCCCCCCCCCCCCCCCCCCCCCCCCCCCCCCCCCCCCCCCCCCCCCCCCCCCCCCCCCCCCCCCCCCCCCCCCCACCCCCCCCCGCCCCCCCCCCTCCCCCATGGGCCATGCACTCCAACTATACGGGACCCACAATCTGGTATCAGAGCGTCGTCTTTTGACTTACCAAAGCTTAACAGCTTAGGAGAAAAGATCCTATAGTAGCCCCACTTCCTCTCACATCTTTAGAAGGTCAATCTATTTCCAGACCACCGTTATTCAATGGCTCTAACTACTCCTACTTGAAAACTAGAATGGAAAACTTCATTAAATTAGTTGATATAAATTGCTGGAGGAACATTATCAATGGTCCTAGTGTTCCCATGAAGACTGTGGAAAATGAAAGAGTTCCAAAAATAGAAGAGGAGTATACTGATGCTGATTGGAGTGATATCGCTGTAAATGCAAAAGCCATTAATATACTCCATTGTGCTTTAGATTCTGTTGAATATAACAAAGTTTCTGGATGTAAATCAACAAAAGAAGTGTGGGAGAAACTAAGAGTAACCTATGAGGGTACTGATTGTGTAAAGGAGTCCAGAATCAACATCCTTTGGAGAGAATACAAAATGTTTAGCATGAAAGAAGGAGAAACTATTGTAGAGTTAAATTCTAGATTCACCAACATATTAAATCCTTTGAGAACTATTGGAAAGGAGATTCCTGAAGATGAGCTTGTTAAGAAGGTCCTTATAATTCTACCTATGAAATGGGATTCTATTGGAGCTGTGACGAACTATAGGAGACTCCTGTAACATATGATTATCTAATAGGAGCTCTTGTTTCTGAAGAGATGAAGTTCCCTTTGACGTCAGAAGACAAGAAAAAGAAAGGACTAGCTTTGAAGGTTGATTCTAGTGAGGAAAGCTCTTTTAATCTTGACAGTGATGACCTAGTGCTCGTTGCTAGAAAATTCAAAAAGTTTTACAAGAAAGGTGGAAGGCCACAGAAAAAGTTCATAAAAAAGAACTTTTCACCTAAAAACAGAAACCTGCCAAAGAAAGAGCCTTCTGAAGTGGTTTGTTATGAGTGCAACAAACCTGGGCATATCAAGCCAAACTATCCTAGATTGAAAAAGAAGTCAAAGAAAGATAAGTTGAAGCAAGCGTTTTTAGCTTCTTGGAGTGACTCAGACGAATCAAGTTCTGAAAATCAAAGTGGCCAAGGAGGAAGTCGCAAATATCTGTTTGATGGTCGTTACCAGTTCTGACTCTAAAGCAGAAAGCACTCTAGTGTCAACACAGAAAGCTGAAAGTAGCAAAACAAATGCAACAGCTCATAAGGATGAAGAAAGCGATGTAAGTATCTCTGAACCTAAATCTGAAAGTGATCTTCTAGATACTTATAATAACATCTGTACTGAATTTGAAAAACTCGTTAAAAAGCATAAGGTTTTAAAGAAAGATTACAGAAAGTTGAAAACAGAATGTAATCACTTAAAATATGTTTTTTTATCAAGAAGTTACATGCAAAGATTTGACTATGAGGTCAAAGATCTGAAAAGTTGCAATGAAAAGTTTTTTGAAAATCTGAAACACTTCGAAGAGAAATGCAAAAATCTAAATTCTGAGAATGACTTTCTAAAAGCTGAGATTAGAATTCTAAAGTCAATTTCAGAATCATTTTCTAAAGGAAAAACCAGTTCTAACTGTGACTGTGTTTCAAGTGAAAAACATGTTTCTGTGAATAAAAATACCATTTCTAATGTTGTAAAATTAGAACATCAGAAACACATTGAAAAATTTGGCAATGTTGATCGAAAGAAAAATCACAATAAGAAAATTGAAAAAGGATCTACACTTGTTACCACTAATCCTCCAGGATCCAATGTATGTTGGGTACTTAAGGAGCGAGTTGAGAATAGAAATGTGGTACATGGACAGTGCTTGCTCTAAGCATATGACTGGTGATAGAAAGAAATTCACCAGATTAGAAAAGAAGAAAGGAGATACAATGGGCTTTGGGGACAAAGCTAAAGGTAAAATTGTTGGTATTGGTGTGATAGGTTCTAATCCTTCAATAGAAGATGTATGTTTAGTAGAAGATTACATTATAATTTGTTAAGTGTAAGTCAGATTTGTGATAAAAACAGAAGAGTGATCTTTAAGCCATCTCATTGTGAAGTTCAAAGCATGCATGATAACAAAACTTTGTTTGTAGGTAAAAGATTTGGAAACATATACCTAGTAGATCTTTCTGATATGCATAACCTAGACATATGCTTAGTTTCTATTGACAATTCTAGTTGGTTATGGCATAAAAGACTTGGTCATGCAAGCATGCACCTCATTTTTAAACTATCAAAGAAAGATTTAGTTCGTGGTTTACCTAAATTGAAATTTGAAAAAGATCGTATCTGTGATGCCTATCAATTGGGTAAGCAAACCAGAATATCTTTCAAATTTAAGGGCATGATTTCTACTTTTAGACATTTAGAATTGCTACATCTTGATTTGTTTGGACCTATCACCCCATTTAGTCTTGGTGGTAAATCATATGCGTTTATCATTGTTGATGATTACTCTAGATTCACCTAGATTCTCTTCCTTAGAAATAAGGATGAGTCATATGACTTGTTTGATCATCTGTCCAAGAGAATTCAGAATGAGAAAGGATCAACATCACTGCAATTAGAAGTCACCATGGAAGAGAATTTGAATATCAGAAATTCAGTGATTTCTGCAATGATAGTGGAATCTTCCATAACTTCTCAGCACCTAGAACACCCCAACAAAATGGAGTAGTTGAGTGCAAGAACATAACTCTTCAAGAAATGGTTAGAACTATGTTGAGTGATTCTAAACTTCCAAAATACTTCTGGGTAGAAGCAGTAAACACGACATGTTATATTCTAAACAGGGCCTTGGTGAGATCTAAATTTAAAAAGACTTAATATGAGCTGTACAAAGGCAGAACGCCAAACATTGGCTATTTTCATATATTTAGGTGTAAATGCTTTGTTCTAGATAATAAGAAAAATCACCTTTCCAAATTCGATGCAAAATCTTATAAAGGATTTTTCTAGTTTATTCTAATAGTAGTAAAGCATATAGGGTGTTTAACAAAAACACACTAGTTGTAGAAGAATCAATTAATGTTGTCTTTGACGAATCTGACTCTACTTCTAGAATTTTTGAAAGTGATGATGTTGTAGACTTCAATCAAGAAGAACAAAATGAACAATCAGAACAACTAGAATAGCCAAAAAATGCTCAAAATGAGGATGATCAAGCTGAATCAAAAGACAGACATGAAGTTCAGAACGATACAGAAAGTCAAATGCAAGGAACAGAAAATGAGCATTCAAACTTACCAAAAGAGTGGAGATTCCACGAGTATCATCCTTATGAGGATAATCATTGATAACCCTTCAGAAAGGATGATGACTAGAGCTCAACTTAGAAGATACTTTGGTAACGTTGCTTTCATTTCTCAAATAGAACCTAAAAATATTGATGAAGCTCAAAATGATGGGAGTTGGATTCTTGCTATGCAAGAAGAACTCAATCAGTTTGAGATAAACCAAGTTTGCAGACTTATTTCTAGACCTAAAAATCATTCTGTAATTGGAAATAAATGGGTGTTTAGAAATAAGCTTGATGAACATGGTAATGTTGTGAGAAACAAAGCTAGATTAGTGGCTCAAGGTTACAACCAAGAAGAGGGCATTAATTTTGATGAAACTTTTGCCCCGATTGCTAGACTTAAGGCCATTAGAATGCTTTATGCATTTGCATGCTTTAAAAACTTCGTGTTTTATCAAATGGATGTAAAAAGTGCTTTCTTAAATGGTTTTCTAAATGAAGAAGTGTATGTTGAACAACCACCCAGTTTTGAAGTTTTTGAAAAGCCAAACCATGTTTACAAACTGACCAAAGCACTTTATGGATTTAAACAAGCTCCAAGAGCTTGGTATGAAAGATTAAGTAAGTTTCTAATAGAAAATGGTTTTTCTAGAGGAATGGTGGACACTACACTATTTATTAAAAAGAAATCATTTGATATTCTACTTGTGCAAATTTATGTTGATGACATAATCTTTGGTTCTACTAATGACCTTCTTTGTAAAGAATTTTCTAAGATTATGTAGGGTGAGTTTGAAATGAGCATGATCAGAGAGTTGAACTTCTTCCTTGGGCTTCAAATTAAACAATGTGACAATGGAATCTTCATAAACCAAGGAAGTACACACGTGAAATTCTGAAAATGTTCAAAATGGATAATGCTAAGGTATGTAGCATTTCTATGAGCCCATCCTCAAAATTAGAAAAGGATGAAAAGGAAAGGATGTGGACATAAAATTGTTTAGAAGTATGATTGGTTCTTTACTATACCTAACTGCAAGCAGGCCTGACATTCACTTTAGTGTGTGTCTATGTGCTAGATTTCAGTCAAGTCCCAAAGAGTCACACTTAATAGCTGTAAAACGAATTCTAAGATATCTTTGTGGTACTTCTAATCTTGGCTTGTGGTATTCTAAAAATGATACATTTGATCTTGTTGGGTATAGCGATTATGATTTTGTAGGAAGCAGAGTAGATAGAAAGAGTTCGTCTGGAACTTGTCAGTTTTTGGGTAGCACCCTTATATCTTGGTTCAAAAACACATCGATTGCTCTTTCTACTACAGAAGCAAAATATGTAGCTGCTGAAAGTTGTGTTGTGCAAGTTCTGTGGATTAAGCAACAGTTAGCAGACTATGGTTTGAAATTAGAAACGATTCCAATAAGATGCGACAACACAAGCGCTATCAACCTCTCTAAAAATCTAGTCCAGCATTTTAGAACCAAGCATATAGAACTCAGGCACCACTTCATTCGAGATCATGTTTAGAAAGGTAATATAGTGGTTGAGTTCATCCTTATAGAAAAGTAATTGGCGAATATTTTCACTAAACCGCTAAATGAAAGCCAATTCTACTTTATTAGAAGAGAACTAGATATGTTGGTTCTAAATTCTTAACTTTAGAATTCAGTAAGTTCTAAATGCTTTCTATAAATGAAAATGAGGAAATCTGTGGTATGTGTTTTGATATTAAATTTGTGTGACCTTGTGTCTATGTGGTCAAAATGATAAATGAAAATCTGATGTTGAATTCTAATATTGGTATCAACATCAAGATCCAAGTTATATCAGACACATTAAATATTTTTTTTGTATTTATCTGTGCTTGTTTTTTTTTCTTGTTTATTTTATTTAGTTTATTTTTTAAAAAATAAATAATATAGGTGTAGAATATTTATTATAGGATATTAAGAGTCAGGTCAGTTACTTTTCCTTTCTTCTCAAAACTGCTTTTTGGATTTAAATTTCAAATTAATGTAACTGCCCTCTTTTCTTTCCCACGTTTCTAACACCATTAACTCCAGCTTTTCATTTTTTTCTTTCCTCATTCAATCAACAACTTCTCGACTAAGCTGTCTCTCTCTCCTTCCCAAGAACGAAAACTAAAATCTAGCTTTCATCCTTTCTTCTTCATTTGCTATCTATCTCTCGCCTACTCATCTATTTTCTCTGCAAAATCAAAACCTCAAAACCCTAAAATCACACAAAATGTCCAGCTCTTCTCATTCCTCAGCTCCCATATGGCATGATTCTTACTTGTGTTTTTGAGTTCTTGGATGTAAATCTGAAGCAGAAGAAATGTCAGCCTATGTCAAGGCTTGACAATAATTCATTGAAATTGAAAGATGAAGAGGAAACTGAAGAACAAGGGTTAGAAAGGAAAGTTCCAAAAAAGGAATCAGAAAAATCAAAATCAGAAAAGGTAGTTGAGAGTTTAGAAAGGGGTAAAGTCAATTATGAGAAGGAAAATGTTGAAGTAGAAAAAGAAAAAGCGGGATTAGAATCAGAAAGTCAAGAAAAGTTTGCTGGAATGTTAAGGAGGCAGAAAAAGCTGATAATTTAGAGAAATAGAAAGAAAGTCCAAAAAATGGACAAGCAGAGGTTGTAACAAAAGCGAAAAAAGGGAAGATAGCTGAATTAGAACCTGAGATTCTAGAAGCAAGTGAAGCTAAAATAGAAGAGTTGTTTTTCAGCGATGATGAAGAAGAGATGGGTACTGACATTAGGAAGGAGGTAGAAAAAGAAGATGAAGTCAAAAGGACACCACTGCAAGAGAATGAACCTAGTGGCAGAGAGGTGGTGCTAATGGAATTGGAAAAATGCCTAATTGAAGAGCACAACAAAGAACTTGAAGCGAGTATCAAATATGGCAAAAATGTCATAGAGCATACTAAGCCCTTGGTAGACTCTATGGAAAAGTTGAAGAGTCTCAATGCAAGGAGACTGGCTCTCCTTAAGGTCAAAATAGTTGCACCCTCTCAACCATCTGAAAAACATAAGTGGTTTAAAAGCATAGTTGCACCCTCTCCATCTTCTGAAAGACAAAAGAGATTTAAAAGCACTACTTAAAGTACCATCTACAAAAGCCGTAAATCTCCTCTTCCTTCTGCCACCAAAAGACCCTTCTCTCCCTCTACTGCCCAAGTCATTCACAGTGCCAAAAAGGCCAAACCTGACTCCTGATGATGATAGATATCCCCTATTGTGTGTTGTTTGCTGCATGTTGTTTTTTGTTTGAGTTAATTTTATTTTATGTGTCTATTGATCTTTTCTGTTAACTTGTTGTTTGTGTTATTTTCTGGAACGATTTTTTTTTTTTTGCTTTATTTTCTCTACTACTAATTCATTGATCAAATCTTTATATGATATTTTTTACCCTCTTTTCTGATGACAAAAAGGGGGAGAACACGGCTTATTCCTGGGACAACACTACACTACACATAACACAGTAAAACTTAAGTGCTGAATTCTAACTGTGTATTATTTGTGTTCTAATGTTGATTATCTGATATTCTAATGATGGTTATCTTATATTCTAATATTGAGAATAGAATGTGTTTTTCTTCAGAATTATTTCTGACTTCCAGACTTTAGAACTTCGTTCTAATTCTAAAGTCAGACTCTAATCTTCATTCTATTCTGAGTTTCATAAGCCAAATCTGCATATATTCAGGGGAAGCCCATGTAAGTCTTATTCATTCGCTTCATGAGAAATTTACTGTCTTTAAGATTTATTTTGATATGCATAAATTTAGGGGGAGCACATGTATTCTTTGTTAATAAATTTATTAGTTTTGTCATCATCAGAAAGGGGGAGATTGTTGGCTCAAGGGTTAATTCTCTGCTTGATTTTGATGATTATCTTAAAACCAAATAAATTTATATATATTATTTATGTGCTAAAATATGTCTTATGCAGATTTTGTTATTAAAAATTTATTGAAGAAATTAATTTCCTACACCCAAGACATCTAATTGAAGAACACAAAGACTTGGGAGAAGCATTTTTAGTTGGTATGTGTCTTAGGTAACTATGTAGGTTTGAGAGAAATAATAATTATAAGCTCAAAATATTATTTCTCTACTCTCTCATTCAACAATTATTTTTTAATATTTTAAAATATGAAAAGCTGAAAGATTTGGACAAAACTTCCTCTCGATGTTTTTATTTCCAAAAGGCCCTTGGAGCAAATCTTCTCAAACGGCTATTTATTGTATTCTGATCTACAGCAGAGTTTTTGAATTTAGCTGTCAGAACTCTGTTACAGCTGTTTTGCTTTCTGGATTCAAATACCACCTGGTTTACTGCACTTTCCACTCTTCATTAAATGCTACCTGCAGCCAATGTGTTAGGCAAAGGACAGGGTAATTTATTACCCCCCATGCCTTATTTCACTTTTGCCAAAACTTGTGATAGTCTCATTAAATTCAAATTTTCTCTCTCAAATGGTAAACTGTCTTCATCTCTCTATAAAAGAATTTCTGCTTCTCCTTCTCAAAGTTGGACAAGAATTGGAGCCATTGTTCAAACTTTCAAAATATCTAGAAGCTCTCTCTTCAACCCCCTTCGATTTCTTTTCATCTTTGTTCTTCAAGAAAAATCATCCAAGTGAAAAGATTTCTGATTTCTTTTCATCTCTATTCTTCAAGAAATATCATCAAAGTGAAAAGATTTCTATTTTCATCTCTTTCTAAAGAATAGATCTGTGCTTTCTGAGTTTTAAATCTATAATCTGTTTTTCTGTGCTTATAACTGCATTTCTCTCTTTCCATATAGATTTTTGTAATCTGTTGTGGTTAGAGATTTTTTTTTAAATGAAATACATTTGTGTAATAGCTTAGTTGAGAAGCTATTGTGTTTTTAGGTTATCAAGCGACCTTCTCCATGTGTGAGATTTTAAAGTCTTGATCTGAGTTTTCTGATCTCTATAAAACAGAAAAGGGTAAAGGTCAACTAGAACCTATTAAATCTAGTGGGTTAAGGTTAGATTTAGATGATTAAATATATTTCCTTGTACTTGTTAGTTTGTCTCTTACCCTTGAAAAGAGATAACATAGTGGAGGATCTTAAGATGCGTCTTGGGGTGTGGATGTAGGCGAGTTAGTGCCGAACCATTATAAATCTCTGTGTTCATCTTCTTTTCCTTTCTGAAGTTCTGCTTGATTTTATTCTGCTTACACAAATGTTAAAATTTCTAGAAATGCAAACTTGTTTAAGGTTCAGTTGCTAAATGTGAATGAGCTCAATCTCTGTAGAAAATTAGAACTTTGGATTTCTGTACTATGATCTTCTCAAGTTCAAATCTGTTATTTTACATTCAGTACACTTTCTATTTTTACAGAAGCTTTGTGAAGAAGTTCTAAACACAATAACTTCTCTTTGCAAAGTCATTATAAACTTACAGTAGTTCTGTGAAGCTGTTCTAATCTTGATAACATTACTTCACTGAGCTGTTCTAATCTTGCAAGAAGACTTGTGAGTAAGTTCTAATTTCAATTGTTATACTTCACGTAGTCAATGTAATCTTAGAAATGTGTTGTAAAAGTATTCTAAACTGAATATTTGTCTCCTATAAATACATTTTAATTCTATTGCAAATAGAATTCTGATTTTGTGTTTTTTAAAAGTAAAATTTTTAGAAAGCCCAATTCACTGCCCCCTTTTGGGCTATGCCATACTTATATACGGGACCCACATACTAGTTTTCTTATAGTTTATTATATTCACAAAAAATATTTTATTTCATAAAATATTCTATCATGGCACAAAAAAATTTATATCATCCAATTAAAATTAAAATCTTAGTATATTTCACATAATCACTCATAATTCACTAATATGCACAAATTCTAAGACTATGGCATAATTTCCAAGGTATTAATATTAAACATGATATATCATCACCTAATTAATTCATAATTCAATTATTTTTAGTATTCTCCTAACTTGGACTTAAGTGGATCAATTAATTATTTAATTGATCCAATAGGATTTTTAAATTCGATATTCCCTTAACTTTCAAGATTAATTTAATGATCTATTTAACTGATGTAGTAGCCATAAAATTATATTATTTTTATTATTCCTATTATTTACTAATTAAGTACCTAATTAATCTAGATATCACCAATTAACTATCTAACCACTTAATTAAATTATTAATAATCAATTAATTTATTGCTACTACTTAATTATCACTAATCCTACTTAATCAATCATCTTAATTAAGGATAAATTACAATTTAATCCTTAAGGTCCTCATTAATTATAAATGGGTCCTACTTGGAATAAATAGACTAATGGTATATTAATTTATCCATAGTGCACAATTTAATCCATTTTAAGGATCCAATTTATAAATATAGTCCTTAATCAAGTCTCAAATAGTTCTTTAGTCCATAATTAATGCAAATTGCATTTAGATCCTTAGAAAATATCTTAATAGTCCTTAAAATTTTCTTTGTCTAAAGTCTCCACAAGCATAGAAAATTTCTCCTTGGTCCTTAGAACATGTCCAAATAAATTCATAAGTCATGAAAATATTATTTGGTACTCATAATAAATTATGTCTCCAATAATTTTACATAACAAGTCTAATAATTTACTAAAATTATCCTTTTTGTTATATTTAACCTCACACTATAATATTTACATATCACATATATAAAATAGTATTTAAAGATCATAAAAAAAATAATACCATAAATTTTGCTAACCTAAAAAAAACATTAACAATATTTAAATTTCACAAAAATCCATATTTAGCATCTACAATATTCATACATGTAGATTTAAGCATAAAATCACTAAAAACTAATATAGAGATTTTTTTAAAAAAATAAATATTATTAATTTCGATCAATATGAAAAGCATAAACTAAAATTTCATAAAAATCACATTTAGCATAAATGAGACATATTAAACATAGATAAACTCATTGAAAGCATAAAAATCAAGTCTTGAAGCACAAAAATATAAAATCACACCAAATAATTTCTAAAAATATCTAAAGATGAAAAATAGCACAAACCTCCAAAATGCTAATCTTCTAACACCTCTTTTCCATTATTCTTGGAGGTAGAACCTTCTAAGAAAGGAAAAATCTAATTAAATACTTAGACTTAATGAAAATAAAAAAAAATCTAAATGCATGAATAAATAAATAAATATATGAGAACTTATTTATAGCCTTAGTTTGAAAAATCACGAAGATTTTAGATGAGAGAGAAAGAGACAAAATAGGTTTTAGTGAGAGAAAATTTACCAAATGGTGAAAATATAGAATTTTGATGCAAGAATTCACTTCCTTAGCTTAGGTATTTAAATATTTTTGCTTGAACTTGTTAAAAAATGGTGGCTTTTATGGTGTAGTGAAGAAAAATGGAAAAGAGAGGGAGAGAGTTTGGTTTGGGTGGCTAGGGTTTTGAAGAAGAAGATGGGTTATTGCATGTTTGATTATTTAGGTTTTAGATGACTTTTAGGTACTTTGGTAATTTCTCCAAATCAACGGTGGAGATTAGATCTTAAAAACTCATCCAAAGGCTCATATTAATTCATTAATGGCAATTTGATAATTTGTCATTGTGTAGAGACAAGATTGACTTGGTCAATAGTCTTATAGATAGAAGGCTAGGATTTGTTTTAGGTTTCTCTCAACTTAAAGCTAGAATTAAACACTACACTAAGTCTAATTACACATAATAAAAACTTTATAAATACACATATCATGCCATAAAGTAATTTTCTATATAATTAAAATTACTAAAATAATTTATGGCACCATAAATCAACTATATAAGCATAAATCATATCATTAATAAATTAAATCTCTAC
>CANUEP010192134.1:0-46073 GCA_947857235.1 Jatropha podagrica | reverse complement strand
AAAAATTTATTTAAGTTAATGTATAAAATAAGCACTAGCTTTCGATTGTAAATTCTAATTACACGGTTGTGTTCACCGCGTCGAGGAGAGGATTCTGTCTCTCAAGTGACTCGCCGGAGCCTCGCCGGCGCCGCCGCCAGAACTGCCACACGCGGTGGTCGGAAAATCGGACTCACCAGAATTTTGCAATCAACACATCAAAATGTTTAGATTTTTACATAGAACTCAATTCCCAAATCAATTTTGTCATTCAATGTCTAATTTTTATCATTATACCCAATTTAATGTTTTAGAAACCTAAATCACAAACCTAGCTAATACTCAATCATTTCTGTGATTTAATGAAATAAAATCGATTTATGGAAATAAAGGAGAGGTTTCGAGCTCACCTCTGTCGCTACAGCTCGCCGGAAACTGCGGAATCGGAGCTGCCATGGGAGGCAGTCGCATTGCAGGGGGAAGAAGAGCTACTTAGCGCAGAAGGAGCTTCGCTCCATTGGAGAAGAAACTGGAGTTGAGGTCGGCGTCGTCTGGAGTGCTAGTCGCCGCCTCGTTCCCGTTCGATGGTGGCCGAAGGTGGCTGGAGGTGGTGCTGTCGCACGATGAGGAACGAGAGAGAGAGAGAGAGCTACGAGCGAGAGAGATGGGGAGGAAGAAAAATATTTTTTTAATTATTATTTATTTATTTATTATTATTATTATTATTTATTTTAATTAAATGGTTTCGGTTCAATTTGAATCGATTTGGCCCACTTTATCAACTCAGTCTGATTTTCGTTGATTTCGAGATTTTCAATCGGGTTTAACTATTTAAATTTGGTTTTCGGGTTCGATTTGCGGCATAAAATATTATTTTTCGCTAATTCTCATTGGTGGAAATTTACAATTAAATTTTAATTAAAAATTCTTTTGAAAATAATTTAACGGGTCATTTCATAAACCATCAAATTAAACCAAAGTCTAGTAATAAGACTTGAAGAATTAAGCATAAAAGAGTGATATTTGGAGTCCTTAAGCAAGGGAATTGGAGAAAATCTTCACAACAAGTAAGTTGTGATTTTGAGTTTTGTGAATTGATAAGTAGAATTCATGGCTTAGACATATGGTTGATGCACTAAATCATGCTCCATCTTCTTCTTTTGTTATTTCTTGATTTTAAGGGTTGATTTTCCCACTTTGAAGAGGTTGGAGAAACATCCTCTAAAGGAAAGGAAAAGGTTAAGCAATAAGATTGTCTAAGCTTATTCAAGCTTAATTTAAAGGTTAGTACAATAATATTTTCCTTCCCTTTTCATTTTCTTTAAGTTTTCAATTCTTAGGTTTTGAATGAATTTTGAAGATTTTGTTTAGGAAATGATTATTTGGTTGCTTTTATATGATTTGACATGATTTTCAATCATTGTAGAGTTCTTAATTGGAAGGGAAAACATTCCGTTCCTACCTTACTAAGCCTGGCCAAATCACTTGAGATGAAGGGCCAATTGATTTATTCCTTTTATTTGCTTGGTTTTGACTTTAATGTGTTACTTGATAAATAATTAAATGATGGTTTAAATCTTTTCTTATACTTTTACTGATTATGGATTTTACAATACTTAAAGAAAGTAAGAAATGAGTTTTATGTTAAAGGATTTTGGGTTAAGACTTTTAATGGCTTTAATAAGCATTTACAACTTGCTTTTAGGTTTATTTGAAAGAGGAGAATCACCCCCCACCCCCCCCCCCTTGGTATTCATATAAAGGTCGAACCACCATAAGGTGGTAGGGCTTGATTTTCATTTGCTTTTAAGGTTGGTTTAAGTACTTTTATGCCATATTAAGTATATATTTTGAATAAGTACACTTTAAATTTCATAAGTATGATTTTGGCATTTTAATGAAGTTGTAAGTTAAAGAATTTTGAAATAATAACTATTAAATTGTGTAAATATGGGTTTATGATCAAATAAGAATAAGTAAAGGTTTTAATGAAGTTGATGAAAATATGTTTAAGTTAAGTATGTGTTTTGAAAATATAAGTTTTGATGCATAAGAATGAAAATAAGAAAGTTTACTACGTTGTAAGTGAAGTGAATTGGAAATAAAAATATTTAAGTTATGAGATGATTTATGATGAGAAGATTATTAAGAAATATTATGAATTAAGATGAAAGGTTAGATTTGGGGCTCAAGTATGTATGGTTGAAATGTACTAAGATGAAGTTATTCCGGTTATTGAGCATGCTCAGCTTTGATGTCATTCTATTATGTGGAAGTTATTATCATATGCTAGGTTGTGGATGCCATTCTGAGCAAGCGGACGCACTTATATTCTGGTAGGCGGATGCGCATACATTCTGGTGGCGCTGACATTCTAGTGGCACTTTCACAGGCCACATTTTGGTGGCACTTTCATTGGCCATATTCTAGTGGTGCTTTCACAGGCCACACTCTGTTCTGATATCTACGTAATTGAATATGGTTATATTTCTTCCAGAATACGTATGAGCCCTTAACTAAGAATAATTATGTTATGTTGTAAAAGAAAAATGGGAACATATTTGTATTTACAAAGTTTTTCTTATATTGGCTAAATTATGGATTTATTTTTAAGCATGAATTTACTTATGACTTCCAGAGTATTTTCACTCAACTTATACGTTTTCAGTATTTTATATCCGATTTAAGGATTTTAAATTATGGAATATATGGAATTTTTCTTAAATTTGCTTAACTCAAAATTTATTTTTAAGAACGAATCTCTTACTAACTTTCGAAATATTTTAATTTGATTTGTATGTCTTGAATATTTATTTTATACTTGATTTAAGTATTTTAAATTATATTTTAAGTTTGTTGCTTAGTCTACCTTTATTATTTGTAAATAAATGATTTAGCACCACTGAGTGATACACTCAGCACGTTGATTTTTATTACACCCAGGTAAGAGCGATGGGTGCTACTTGAAGATCAGAGGTGTAGCATCGGAGAAGAAGCTTAATTTTTAGATAGGACATGTATTAAGATGTAAATTATGGCATATATAGAAATATTGTAAAAAGATTGAAGTTGTAAGTATTGAGTTGTAAATTAATGAGTTTTGAGATTAATTGAAATGTCTTATCTTCATGTGAATTTTAAGTGAACGATCATTAGCAATTACTTCTTGAATTGATGATGTCATGTTATGATAGAATCTAAGTTGGTTGAAGTGATTATTTAGAACTGCTGCATGACTTATAATATTTATTTGGAGTTTGGGGTTTAGAGGAGTAAATATTGGAAGTGTAAATGTTTTCTTTGTGTGGAAAGTTGATTTTTAGGGGAAACTCTTGCAAATTTTCTATAGGAATTTTCCTAAAACTGTTATTTTTAAATTTTAATTATTTGCCTCCTTATGAAAACTTAGTCACTTTTAATATATGATTAGATTATTAAGTAAGATCAAACGGTGCTCCGACACCAAATTTGGCATTCGTTGTCTAGTCCTTCGAGATTAGGCGGTGGGTGTTACAGGTTGAGAAGAGGCTGAAGGTGTGTTTCACGCTCACCACACCAATTGTTAAACTCTCAGAATTTTGGGAGAGATTGATTGTGATTAACCCGATTTTAGGGTAAGATTTAGGTATATATATGAGAGTCCGAGCAATCCGTATTCAATTAGGATTTTAAGTCCTGTTTATTTGCTATTTAGGGTAATTTTAGGGAGTTTAATAATAATTTTTTATTATATGTTAACAAGGACAATTAAGGTCGTCCCAATCGAGCGTACCCTATTCTATAGGGAACGATTTTTAATAAATCGTCCCTTTTTCGGTGGACGATATTTGTCCCACATTTAAGAGTCGTACATCGTCTCTCTAATTTTAGACAACAATTGTCCTCAAAAGACAATCACATAGAGCACAAAAATTGTACCCAAAAATTGAAGATAATAATTGTCCCCAGTGTATGAGACATAAATTGTACCCTCTAGATGGGACGTTCGTCGTCTCCAATGCTGATGACAATAATTGTCTCCAGTTTATGGGACATAGACTGTACCTCCTAGATGGGACCTTCGTCGTCTCCAAATTTTATGACAATAATTGTTCTCAGTTTATGAGACGTAAGTTGTACCCGTAGGAGGGACGTTCAACATCTCCTAATTTGATGACAATAATTGTTCTTAATTTATCAGACATAACTTCTACCCCCCTAGATTGGACATTTATTGTCCCCAAATTTGATCGCAATAATTGTCCTTAGTATATGAGACGTAAATTGTTCCCCCTAAATGGGATGTCCGTCATCCCCTAAATTGATTACAATAATTGTCCTCAATATATGAGATGTAAATTGTACCCCATAAATGGGATGTTAGTCATCCCCTAAATTGATTACAATAATTGTCCTCTATTATTGTCACAATTATTATCTAAAATTTTTTCGACGGTATTCGTATTAAATGCAATATTATATGTGGTGACCATATTCGGGCTACTATATTTCTACACTGCCGTTTTGTTTTTTCATGAATGCAGTATAGAAATATGTATAATAATTGGTAATATATAATATAACCATGATAATTAATTTGCATGAATCATCAATTGAATATAAAAAAATAATAACAAAGTCCATATCATTAAAAACCAAATTCATAATCATCATTTCTCAATAATAATAAAAAAGAAAAAATACGTAAACTTAGGGATAAACAGTTAAAGATGTTTTAACACAATTGATACTAAAAAAATATATGAGAATGTTCATAAACCCAAAATACTAAATAGTAAACCAAGTATGTCTAAATATTAATCGCTATTGAGTTTATATATACCTAATTGCTGCTTTCACCACCATTAGAATCCTAAAAAAAAAAAAGAGTATAAGTTTATGCTTCTCAATGTATTATTCATGGTTAACAAAAGACATTTACTTTCGTGATTGCTTATTGTAAAAAATTATTAGGCACGTACACCTAAATTGAGAATTTGTCGAGGATCGAAACATCTCGTCCATTTTAGAGAATAATTCTTTATTTAGGAACGCTTGCTTTGCTAACTCCGCTCTCAATTCCGCTATCTCTGACTTCATTTCCTCAACATCTTCTCTTCTTGAATTGAAATTCATCCCTTTAGTACTCACTTTGTATCCTAATCCCCTACCACAAACATAACTTGATCGTTTCGTGAAAATCTTTCACAATACCGCATCTTTATCACGAGTATTTTCATCTTCAGCAACGAGTTCATTCTCAAGTCATTCTATTTCATCCTAAATTTTTAATGGAAATCAAAGTTAAATTTCTCAACCCATAAGCAAACATTTATTTTGAGAATTACCCATACATGAATACGATTGCTTCAATCCCATGTAATTGTTGTTCACCCTCCTTATTTGTAAATGCATGGGTGTGCATCTGAAGATCTGTCATTGATGGTGGTTCTCTGTCATCTTCATCCATCTATAAAAATACAAAAACATTATATAACAATGTCACTTATAAATTAAAATAAAAATAATAACAAAATGTTTGTCATTACCAAATCATACTCCACTTGAACAAATAGTTTTGGACCAGTAGATGTTATAATCTTCTGATATGTACGACTTTTCGCATTTGTTGCACTTGAACAAATGAACTTATGTTCTTATTGCAATTACCATAATCATCATTTCTTGAAGATTGATTGAATTTGGTGTCAATATCCTCAAGGTATCTAGAACAAAATGTTAAGCACTCATCAACAATATATGCTTCAGCTATGGAGCCCTCTGGTTTTGCTTTATTTCGCATTGATGATTTGAAAGTCTTCAAATGTCTTTCTATAGGGTACATCCATCTAAACTACACTAGTCCTGCAATCTTTGCCTCACTATGTAAATGCACTAGCAAATGCACCATAACATAAAAAAATGATGGTACAAATATCATCTCTAACTTGCACAATGTCAATACAATTGTGCTCTAAAGCGGATCTAAATTATTGGATTTTAAAGACTTACAACATAAGTCTCTGAAAAATGCACTCAATTCAATAAGTGGCTCACATACTTCCTTTGGCAAGAATCCGCGTATAGCAAGTGCTAGCAACCGCTGCATGAATAAATGACAGTCATGACTTTTTAAGCCAGATATTTTTAATTCTCTAATGTTAACACATCGAGAAATTTTTGAAAGGTAGCCATCGGGTGTCTTCAAATCAACCAACATTTTACACATAGCTTCCTTTTCATTATCAGCCAACACATAACGTGCAATTGGAACACGAACTTTGCCTCTTTCTTCAAAGGGATGAAGTTCGAGTCTAATGCCCATACTAACTAGATCATATCAACTGTTTACAGTATCTTTAGTCTTCCCCTTGATGTTCATAATAGTACCTAGCACATTATCAAACACATTCTTCTTGATATGCATGACATCTAGATTGTGTCGGATGAGAAGAAATCTCCAATAAGGCACTAAAAAAAATGCTCTTTTTCCTCCAATTGTGCAAATTATTTGACAAATTATATTTCATTTTGAAGGCTCTACTATATGGCATCTGCATGAAATTAACATGCTCCATTAACACTTTATCTCCTGATAATGGCAATGGCATTGCCTTAGTCTCCATCTTACCATTGAAAGCTTTGACATTTCTTCGCCACTTATGATTCCTGGGAAGGAACCTTTGGTGATCCATATAGCACATCTTTTTAGAGCTTGGCAAATACAATGAACCAGTATGTTTATGGCACGAAGAACAAGCCATGTAGCCCTTTGTTGACCAACCTGATACGTCCGCAACAACTGGAAAGTCACTGATAGTCCAAAGAAGAGCTACATGTAAGATAAAATTTTATTTTCCATGTGCATCATAAGCGTTCACCCCACATCCCATAATTCCTTCAACTCCTGAATCAAAGGTGCTAAAAATACATCAATACCCATTCTCGGACTATTTTCAGCAGGTATCAACATTAACATCATCAAGTAAGGTTGTTTCATACACAACTAAGGAGGTAAATTGTAAGGTACAAGAATAACTGGCCAAATGCTGTATTGAGAGCTAAGATTTCCAAAGGGTTGGAATCCATTTATTGCTAAACCAAGCCTAACATTACGTGGATTACTAGAAAAAGAAGGATATTGCTTATCAAAATTCTTCCACGCTGGACTATCAACTGGGTGTCGCATTGTACCGTCGTCAACCCTTTTCTCCTTATGCCACCTCATATCAGAAGCTATTTTTGTAGACATAAATAACCTTTATAATCTAGGTTTTAGAGGAAAATAACACAAAACTTTATGTGGGACTTTCTTACCATTATCTGATCCCCAATGAGATTTCCGCCTAGATAAGCCATAAACTTGACATGATGTTGCACCAGCATATTGGCCCCAGTATAAGGTACAATTATTTTTACACACGTCATATTTCACATAATTCAATCCTAGTTCAATAATGTACTTTCTAGCACTATTATAAGATTCAGGCAAGGTTTCCTTCCCATTAGGAATTAATTCTCTCAATAAGTTAAGCAAATCATCAAGTGAATGATTTGTCCAACATTTCAAACTTTTTAAGTGCAACAATTTGACAATGACACCTAATTTTGAATGGTTACATTCTGGATGCAATTTTTCCTTCACCTTCTGTTAGAGGTGGTAAAACATGGCAGCTTCATGGTTTGGTTCTTGCTCTGAATTTGTCACATCTGTTGACATAGGATTATCGACTAACACTCCAAATACATTATTCAATAAATCGAACATTTCGTCATCGACCATGTCATCAACATAAAAAATATGGTCATCTTGTTGCCTAAAATTATCAGCCAAAGTCTCACCATGAAAATGCCAAAAGGTATAACTTCTGATTATTCTATACCTTAGCAAGTGAAATGACTTTGATTTAACCTCAATGTTCCTACACTTCGTGCAAGGGCAACGAATTTGATGCTCAACTGTCAACCCACTAAATGCATAGTGTATAAAATTTTCAACTCCTTGTACATATTCGGGATCTCTTCTATTACTTATTTTCATCCAATGCTTATCAAGAACCATTTCCTATTATTGTTTGTTCATATTAGTAGAATGTAATAAAGAAGAAATAAAAATCAATGAAGTAAATATTAGAAAAGCATTGGTTCATGTGGTAATTGGTATGAAAATATATTATTATCACATAATATACGTAAACAAAAAGTAAGAGAAACATATAAAGGTCATTATCAAATGTTTAGTTTTGGATAGCCTTGTTACTTTATTGCCTGTGTAAAATATAATCAATCCTTGCTCTCTAATGGAAGAAAAAAGTATGAGAACCTATATACTGAACATACTATTAGAATATATAAAAATAGTAGCCTTGATGAATACCAAAATATAAAAATAGACAAATGAAGGGAAAGCAGCATGGTTATACTTATTCTCATAACTCGTCCCATGCACTGTAGTATGCCAAGAGAGAGGTGAAGGTAAAGCAGCACTCTACCACTACAATTATTGCAAACAAGATATCTCTAGAATGATTCACATTAAGTGTGCAGTGTGGCCAGATTTTGAACCTTGTCTAGCGTGCTTTTCTATTGGAGCTGAGGTTACTCCTCATAAAAGCAATCATCCATATAGGGTTATGGTAAAATGCTTTTAAAGGGTATATATTTTATTTTTTCTTAAATCACGTGTTTAATATGTTCCTGGTACATGTTTTCATGCGTTCAATCATGTGTAAATGAAATTGGAATTAGGCAATAAACTGCAATCTTCCTAAACTAGTACACATTTTCATTATATCTTTCACAGGAGAATTTGTCTTTTCCTCTCATTTGTCCAAAATGGGATACAAATGAAGAGATATTACTTTTTCAGGTATTTATTTTACATATTGATTTCATATTTCCTTTAGATTACTAAGGATTAATTTCCCTTACAATTGCTACTTAGTCTTGTGAATATGCATATGATGGTTAGCTAACAAATATACTACTTTTAGGGCATCAAAATGTATGGATTCAGAAACTGGGACTGAAGTGGTAGAGCACGTGGGAACCAAGAACAGGTTATAATGTATTGATCATTATAATATTGTGTACATGAATTCCCCATGCTTTCATCTCCTAATAAGATTAATATCATAGTATATTAGTATCGTTGTGTATCTCGTATTCATTTTGATATTTACATATACTATTTTTTGTAGCATGTGCATCGAACATGAGTTGTTTTGTTTACCCTGCAATGGTCTGTTTCTTATAATAATATTTACTACAATTATGTTTAATATATGTTTGCATATTTAATTATATTTGCCTAGGATGTGTCTCAAGTTATGGGAAAAAGTAGAGAGGAGCTCCTTGCAATGACCAAGGGCTATGGTGTTATCAAGAAAGGTCAATTTTATATTTATTTTATTTTATTTGGAAACTTATAGGCTGAAAGTGGGATTTTATTTTCAGTTGTATATAATGTCAAAATTGGATAATCATTGTTTTAATAAATTTGACTTGTTTAGGGTTATCATGTGGAAATTAGATTACCATTGTGGTTCTAACAAACAATGTTTAAAGTAAATTAATAGGTTGCTATGAATTTGCATAATTTATATTTTATAGGAGTTATTTCCTTTTGGCAAATTCAATTGAAAGGGACAGCCAGTTATATATTTCTTGTCATTCATCATATTTTATAACCTATTTTGCATGTTTCGTATTGATTATCATTGTTTAATATTAAGTTTTTTAGTTCACCCTTTTTGTTTATGGGGAATCCATTTTGTGTTTTTTTATATTGTTTGGTATTACTACTAAAAAGACACCCTCTTGAATGTTTTGGTTAAAAGCAACTAAATGTTGTTTCAAGCTGCATTGGAGATTATTCAGACTAAGTCAATTTTCAAAAGTACTTTCTAATTAATTTTCACAAAAAAAATAATTTTTAATACAATACTAAATGGGTCTTGGGTTCTATTTGTTGGTATCCCTGTCTTTCCTTCTTTTCTTGGCTTAAATATTTTTTATTTTTATGTGAAATAAGGTTTACTGGATTGACTTGTAGATTGTCAGAGTTTCCTGCACTTGGGGAGTTTCCTCTTTTAATTGTTTTAATATTTATGATGATAAGTTATGTATTGTGTCCTATAACATTGTTGTTGAATTATGTAATCACATAGGTAATTTTAGATTTTTAATTATGTATTGTGTTGTGAAAGTATTCTCATTAAGAATTTTATGGTACTATATTATTTTAGTAGGATGAACCCTCAATCCCCAAATTCAAAGCAAATTTAATTAACAATACAACAATTATTAATTGTAGTATTCACCGACTATATTTAAAGAAATAAAATTAAATTACCTACCTGTGATGTAATTCAAAGAACTTGTGAGCGTTGAACAGGAATAGTAATTTAGCTCAAAGTTGAAGGGGAGCTGTAGAAGAACGCAAAGATGTAGTTGTTACTCCTTTTTTCCACTTGTTTTATTTTCTCTGACTTCGTTTTGGTGCTACTGTAATGGCATTTTAGAGCGTCCCCTATACTTTTTTTTCTCACGGTTCCGGCTGCTACAGATGAAAGATTCTGACTAGCTTTTTTTTTTTCCTAAGGTTTGCGGCTGTTGTAGTAGGAAGGGATACGCTATGCTACTTTTCTACTTTTTTTTTAATTCCTTATGCTTTTGTAATACTTTAATCGGCAGCAAATTATTAAACTGTGTTTAGTTACAATATATTTTATATAAGATCCTATTTTGTGTGACAGGAAATAAATTATTAAAATTTTTGCTTAGAATTAAAATTGCCCCCTAAGCCTAATTTTATTATAAGTAAGTATCATAATAAATTTAAATCGTCCCCTATATGTCTTATTATACTAAAAGGAGAAAATTTTTTAAATTGTTTCCTAATCTTGATGAATTAATATTTTTTGGAATAAATAATATTGATTGTCCCTGATTCCCATCCTGTTTTCTCTCTTTTTCTGAAGTGATGGATATAAGATAAACAAAAAGTGAAAAGTGTAAAACATCAAAATTTTAATTATACTAAAACATGTATTTTTATTTGTAAAGGCACATTATCTTGAAGTTCTTCACTAGCTCCATACTAGAGATGCTTAGGCAAAATCTCTTTCATAATCCTTGAATACTTCATTGCTTGCTAAAAAAAATTCTCCAAACTTGATTTTTTGATTGCTTCTCTTTTGAATTTTCTAATTTCTCCATTTGCTAGTATTTAATGAAAAATTTTCTCCCTTTCATTTTCTTGCCATGTTTTAATAAAATCAAATTCTTCAATATACAATAATGCACTTGGGATTAAGATTTAAAATTGGTTTAAAAGCTAGGTTTAATGGGGGAAAATAAGAAAAATGTGGATTATAGGTTTCGAATTGTTGCAAAGGTCATAATTCAACTTAGTGTGGCTTAGGCTAAAATATTAAGTTTCAACAAAGAATGCCTAATCATCTATTTCTAATGTGAGCATTTTAAAAATTTTGCCTTAAAGGAAATCATAATTTTGTTCTAGGAGTGTCAAGGTTAAATTAATTTACATCAAATCATATATATCTAACACAATAATTATAAATTTGGTGCTTGAGCTTAAAAACAAATATTCACAACAAGGAATCATGCTGTAACGCCCCAAAATTTTGGATCTCAAAATTGTTAGCCAAAACAATTTTACCATGTTATAATATTAGAATTAGTTTGTTTTTAGATGATAATTATCATTGTAACAGATTTATCTTTATCATTTTGTTAGAGTTAGAGATAAGGTTAAATAAATTTATCTTTATCATTTTGTTAGGGTTAGAGATAAGGTTAATAGATTTATCTTTATCACTTTGTTAGATTAGAAAGTATATAAATACCTCTGTACCTGTACGTATCAATAGAATATTTCATAAAGATAAGCCTTTTTATAAGCATGCATCAACTGAGGGGGAGAGTAATCATGAAAATGAGTTGATTACTAGTGTGGAAAATGATTTTTTAGAAGTGGAACAAATAGAAGAAACATTAGCAACCAAGTATGGTCAAGGTAGTATGGAGAGTGTTTTCTTTGGTACAAGAGAATGCGCGGCTTTCGAATCAACAGGACACTGAAAGGAATGATATGCCCAATGCCAAATAACAACATGATCAAGTACTCTATAACAGTGCTTCCACCCCAATCCAAACTGCACCACACCAGCCACAAATGAGCACGTCCGGGGGGCAGGCTTTGGCTACTTTATGGATACTCTTCCCCAAGTGCAAGGGCAGACTCTATCATCCAGCATTCTAGCATTTATGAAGTGGTGGATGGGCACCCCACAAACCTTCCATCTACCATTTGACAAGATGACTATCACACCAGTAGATTTTGCTGCTATTATTATATTTTTGTTTGGATGTCAATTTGTGGTCTTCAAAGACTGGATGAAGACCCTAAACCATCCCGGCTTGTGAGCCTTTGAGCTACCATTGGAGTGGAGACTACCATTTTCGATAAGACGATTAGGTGTTAGAGTGTCTATGCTTACTATCAGGAGACGCCCTAGGAGCAAATAGTTGAGATGGATGTAGACGTGGTAGCATGAGCCTACTTATTTTATCTACTATCAACTACCTTGTTCATGAACCATGGTAATGATGCATATTTGCACTGCTACCACCACTACAAGACCTGGATTTCACCAAGCAGTTCAACTAGGGAGCTTCCTCTTTGTCTCACCAGTATTATGGCATGGACCTGTGCGTCTGAGGAGCACACTTAAAGGTCAGCTATAAGTGGGTTATTGAGGTATATAGACATATCTTTTGATTATTTCTACTTTCTGCTTTTATTCTTGCCTTTCCTCTTATTCATTGATTTCTACCTTATTTTTTATATAGATCTAGGCCTGTGAGCACAAAGTCCTTCCTATGCCTAGCTTGTTTGACTTTAAAGGAGATGTTAATATGAGATCTCTACCTTGGGCCAAGTATGGCGATATAGTGGGACATATTAACACACTACCTTTGACGTCGCGATGTTCCGTCAACTATTGAACAACTCAAGTTTAGATCAGGTAAATCGCTATCTCCCTTTGTTTATTACAACTCCACTTTTCTTTTTTTCTTTACTTTTTCTTCTTTTTTTTCTTCTTTTGTTTTCCTTCTTTTTTTTACAGATAGAGAGATATCCATAGGGAGATGCAGTTGACTTTTCTGATTTCATTCAGGCAGCCATTGTCTATTAGCACAAACATCCCTTACTTTCGAGTCTATTCTACAATATGTATTACCTCAGAGTGAGTGTATATGAGTGGGAGCTTAGCCCAGATCAAAGAAGAGTCCTTCATGATGTCCCATACTATATGCTATCTACCAGATCCATCCGGCTTAAGACATTATGACTGCTCGAAGAGAGTCAACTGCCACGAATCACCTAACAACTTTTGTTCCTAGTGCCTATGTCATATTTGTACAGACATAGCTCCTAGTCCATATTTGTCTTTCAACAGAGTTTGATCCTTTTGATGAGGCAAAGGAGTTGGATAGAGGCTAAGGCACTACTCCAGTACAGGTGAATTTCATCTCTTTTCATTTTATTCTTAGCTTTGCCGTAGTGTCTTTTCCACTTATTCATAAACTGTGCCTTATTCTTAGAGAAACAACAGTAGCACGTTAAGAGCATGAGGAGAGATTCTTACTCTGGAGCTCCAGACACGGCTATCGTTGTTAGCAAGCTGGAGCACGGGCTAGATGTCTATTTCTCCTTTATTTTGGATTGCACAAGTCAAACAATGCAGGGCATGTTGGAGACGCATCTAGTGAGTGCATACTAGATGTCACCATCTAGCTACACCCATGTGGATAATTTTTGCTCTTTATTATGATATCTACCATTTTATTATTCTACTTCCTCATTATTTGCCTCTACCCCTATCTTAATTTCCAAGTGTTCATTGATAACTATAATGAGGTGTGCTAGCTATATGAAGCAGCGCGCCTCAAGTTAGTAGTAGTGAGGCTCTCGAATGAGCATGTATTTATAACTAATGACAATCACAAGAAAACTATGCTATGCATATGCTATGTATGCATGCAATGCATTTAATGACACTTATGAATGTATGTAGAGAGCTAGCATGGCACCTCCTGCAGGTCAAGTTCGAGAGGCACAGTATGGTGAGCATATTGGTCATGGAGCTAAATGCAGGCAAGTGGTCATTGAAGAGGCCAAGCGGACCAACAATGGTGATTCAAAGGAGATGGCCTCCAACATGTCTTGAACTGGTTGCCCTAGTCTTCACTTTTCTTTTTATTTGTTTTTATGGGCTAGACCCAGTTTAGGGAATTTCTTTATAAAGAATGATCATCTTTATTTATATGAAGACCAAAAGCCAGTTTATTTACATGTTCTTGAGTGATATTAGTGTATTGTGCTTTATAGCTTCCATTTAATTTGCTTATTGAATCTAAGAATAGAAAAGGTAATAGAACAGAATTCTCCCCACTGTCTGTCTCACACCCTATCCTCTATAAGGTATAACATGTCGCCTATAATATACTTAATAAGCATTTAATTATTTAAAAGACCTAATAAGTATACTACAAGGGACTTAATTTATTTTTAATTTTTTAATTTTTTTTATAACATCCTGTATAAAAATACATTTAGCTACTTAGACAAGAGTAAAGCTTCTTTTGATTATTCCACCTGTTTAAAAGAAATGCCTTCTCACAGCATTATCTATCATATAAAAAAATAACTTTCATTTAACTAAATAAAATACTTAAGGCAATATAATTTTTGAAACATCTATTACATTATCAAAGGCATGAAATGGATCCATAACTCATAAGCCTATAGATAATTTAATTACATACTTGAATCTTTTACCCATATTACATACATAGCATAATTTAATTACTTTTTTAGAATACAACTTTCAAACTTACACACTCATAATTTACATGTATACTCAAATATGCAAAGCTATTCTGTTAATATTTAATACATTATACATATTTTAAAAAGAAACCAAACATATAAGAGCTACTTCAGTAGCATATTATCTACACTAGACTTTTAAAGAAATCCCATAATGAGCAGGACTCACTCTACTGCTTTCTCCTATCATTTCCCTGCGATAATATAGAAAACACTATTGCTAAGCAAACTGCTTAGTGGTGCTATTTTTTTAAATTGATATGTAAAAACATAATTTTCCAATATTAACAATAATTGTAATTGAAATTTCTTACAAAAACACTTTTCATATACTCAACTTTAAAACCCATTAAAGAGTTTTAAAACAAAATATATTAGCAATGACATTAAAAATTTCTTCATGTAAAATAAAATAGTTGCCTTGTTATATAATGATAGAATAACATCAATTTCATTTCAATAAAACATCCATTCAAGAAATTCAATAATATCCATTTAGTCTTAACAGCATATATAGACTCAATTCGAAGAGCCATTAGTGTCTAATGTGCAAAACTAGATATGCAATCTACGACCTCAATTTGTGATTTTTATCTCAACAGAAGAGGGAGCAATCTACAACCTCATTACAGAGGGAGCAATCTTCAACCTCAACATGGAGGGAACAATTTCAATCAGGCAAGTGAGTCTAGTTCAAGGCTAGTGTCTAACTGACTTACTTTCACTAGACTATCTTTCTTTAATTACCTTTTCCTACAGTCGAGCAACTAGAATACCCTTGAACCCAAGGCAAGAATCTTCTTTAGAAAATCTTTCTGCCCTTTGTCTACATCATAAAGAATGTCTTTTGGAAGTCTAAAGCAGGACATTAGGTCTTGTTTGTTGAATTGAATGGCTGCTGTACTGTAAGAGACACTGTGTCATCTTCAACAAATGAACTGATATCGGCAAGGAAAATAACCATATCATATATATCAATCACAATATCAACTTTAAACAAGTAAAGTGATATCGACAAGGCAATAACTATGTCTATTAGTTGTTGTAAGACTTTAAAAATCATTCCTTTCATATAATAATATCAAATTCACAATGGGCAACATTTCATTCACAAAGTACTGCAAATTAGCGATTGGCCAACACTTCATTCACGGCCATCCCTCATACTGCAAAATATTCATTCACAACCACCCCTCGTAATGCAAATAGTGATTGGCCAACACTTCTCTTTTATATATAAAGAGCTTTCAATATAACTTAAAAATTACTAAAAATCATAAGGTATCAAAATATAATTCTTTCTTTTCAAAATCCATTAAACTTTCATCCAAATATTTCCATTTTTTATCCATAAATAGATTTACGAAATTAAGATATGAAATCAAATATATTTTGATTTTAACATAGTAAAATAATAATATTGCATTAACCTGAATTAGAAGGTTCCCCTATTCTCTCTCCTCTAAATGTTAATTTATCTTCCAATCCTCTATTATCAACAACTATAACATGAAATTAACACTAACATTAATTTACTACACCTTGGACTACACATACTAACATAGAAATACAATTTAGGCATTGAAATGTAGTGTTCATGCTTTTCTTTTATTTTCACTATACTTGTCTAGGTGTTATATGACCTTTGTTTAAGTATAAATCACTTCATATTCAACAATTAACCTCATCTTATACACATAAAAATAACAACTTAAATTATCAAAGTCAATGGCATGCTTAATTCATTAAATGTTCATGTAATGCTGAATTTCAGCATTTGAGTAACTTGCATTCCACTGGTTATATCTAGATTTCCATATTTTATTTGCTATGAAATTTTTACAGCATGATCCCAACATTTTAGGATATTGTCCTGTAAAATTGCATAATTTTTTAAGCTCATTTGCATAGTCAAATGACCTAATTACAGAAATAGAATTCCAATTTTTCTCATTCTGAGTAGTCTGTATTCCTTTATTAATATCTCCATTCTCTTTCATCCATTTTCTCTGAAATTTTTACAAAAATTTTCTCACATCCCAATTTATTTCCAAATTAAATTTTGTGAATTATGGGATTCATTTGCCTAGTCAAATAGGTCAATTATAGAGGCTCAACTTCAAGCAGACTGTCATTGAGCAGTTTGTAGTCCTTTAATTATAATCGCATTTCCCTTCATCCGTTTCACTACCCCTTTTTACCACAACCTTCCCAACATCCTAGCATAGTTTTCTGCAAAATTCTATACTTTTTGGGGTTTATTTACTAATTTAAATAATTCAATCTTTGTGACTGAATTTACAAGCGACTCAGCTTGATAGACTCAAGCAATTCTTTACCTTCTTAAGCATTCTCAACTTAGTTTCAACACTAATTCATGCACAACAACTCTTCTAAAACTTAAATAACATAACTACCTTACATATATCAAAATACTTAATCCACAGATTATCAATCAAATGGCTAAAACTATCCAAGTTAGTTGATTATGCAAACTTAATCTCAAATTCATGCTTAACCACATTTGATCATCTTAAAAATACTTATAATTTCATTATCTCCACCAAGTCAGCAACAATAGGCATTCATCTCATAGGATAGTTCATGAAACTCAAAATCAAAATCATAAAAAAGAAAGAGGAAGTGAAGATAACCAACCTTTACTTAAGAATCACTTGAAAATTCTATGTTCCACCTCCTTTGCTTGGTCAACTATGAAGAAGAAAAAGAAGATGAAGAGTTGCGTTAATGATTGAAGAAAGAAAGAATTAAATAAAGAAAATATCTATTTTCTAGATGGTTTGGTTCGATTCAATTTGGTTTGATCCAACTCGATGATTTGCTTAGATTTTCCATTGATTCATAGGTTTTTCAACCGGTTTGTGAATAATAAAATATTCCCCTTTCAATATAATTTCCTTCATAATCATATATTTATTTTTAGATGCAACTGCATATCAATATTCATTATACCAATAATTATCTGTAGCAGTCCATTTTTCAGTGTCAATAATAGTGATTTATCGGTTTGTGAATAGTACCATCGGTCCAAGACTTGGTATTATTTCGGTCCGAAAAAATTACTATGTATGTCTAATATTTTATTTGATATTTTTGGAGCATGTTTGCATGATTTAGATGGGTAAAAAATATTTTGTGAATATTTTTAGAGAATTTAAGTATTTAATAAATAGTATTTTCTAGTGTAGTATATTAAGAAATAATTGATGAATTATTTTCATGGAGTTAATTTAATAAATTGGTGGAGTTAAATAATAATTAAAGGAGAATTATTTGGTGAATATTTAGAGCCTTTGGATTGGAATACCGAGACATGATCATAGCCACTCATTTGGCATAAAACTAAGTAGTCAAGTTTGACTTTTCTACATAAAAGCAACACTATTCCTCTATCTTCTTCCTCTCTTCTCCATGCCAACTTCTCTCTCTACTTCCTCCATTTTTCTCTCATTTTCTCTACCTCTAAACTACCTCAAATTTCATGAATTAAACCAAATATTAGTAATTAAACCTTAAGAATTAAGTAGAAGTGGAAATTGGTGACTAGAAGCTAAGGAATTTGGAGTTACTATCCAAGTAAGTTATGGTTTTTAAGTTTTGTGAATTAATAAATAGAATTCATTGTTAGGACATGTAATTGATGCATTAAATCATGCTCCATCTATTTCTTTTGTTAATTCTTGATTTTAATGGGTATTTTTCCTACTTTAAAGAAGTTGGAGAACCCTCTTCAAAAGGGAAGGAGAAAGCCAAGAATTGAGGCTCTTCAAGCTTCTTTAAGCTTGTTCTGAAGGTTAGTGCACTAATACTTTCATTTCCCTCTCATTTTCTTCAATTTTCTAATTTTTAGGTTTTGTATGATTTTTGAAGATTTTGTGAATTGTGTTGAGGAATTAGTTATTTGATTTTTTTTTTTACATGATTTCCTATATTTTCTAAGCATTAAAGAATGCTTGAATGAGAAGAGGGACATCCCCTTCTCCTTCCCCTTCACTTGGCCAAACCTCCTTAGGAGGAAAGGCATGAACTTTTTGCTTCATGTTTTTGTGTTCTTTGATTTTAGTGTGGTTTTGAGTGGGGCTGTCTTTGAGAAAATGTGGTTAATTTAAAAGAAAACATTTTCCCCTTCATTTGAGGGAGAGGTCGAACCTAGCATTAGTGAAAGGGCCTCGGGTTTTCTTTGTTTTTCATGTGAATTTTAACTTAAATGAGTAAATTGTTAAGTGTTTTAAAGGTAATTTAAATCACTACCTTGAATTCAAATGTTTAAGCATTTTATAAGACTTAAAGAAGGCTTTAAATGAGTAAATAAGTTTGTAAGACTAAATGTGTTAAGCAAAGGTTTTTAATATCTTAATTAAGTATTTCTAACTTGCAATATGGTGCTATATGGAAGGGAAATTCTTTCCCTTTTGATGGCCTAAAGAGGCTAAACCACCTTAAGGTGGTAAGGCATGTTTTTGCTTCTTTAAATGTTGATTTTTAAGTATTTTTAACTATACACATGTATATTTGATAAGTCTAATTTTTTATAAGTATAAGTATGAAAAATGAGAATTTTACAAGTTGTAAGTTAAGTAATTTTGAAATAATAAACACTAAGTTATGAGATGTTTTGCAAAGGACTTATGTATAAGTAATAAGGTTATTTGTAAAAGAATGGTTTTGATTTGGGCTCTACTATGCATGGTTGAAATATGGTAAGATGAGATTTACTCTGTAAGATGAGCATGCTCGGCTTTAATGCCTCTCTGTTATGATATGAGCTATGATCATATGCTAGGGTTATCAACTCTCTCTGAATAAGCGGGCACGCTTATTATACTTTGGTGGCGCTTTCCCAGGTCACATCTCTGCTCTGGTGGCACTTTCACAGGCCATATCTCTATCTCTAGTGGTGCTTTCATAGACCACATCTCTATCCCTGATATCTCTGAAATTAAATCTGATTATATTTCTCTCAGTATACGTATGAGCCCTTAATTAACAATAAATCATGTTTTATTACAAGAGAAATAGAAATGTAATGGTATTCATAGAAATTTCCTTATATTTGTCAAACTATGATTTTATGCTAAAGAACGAATTACTTATGATTTCCAGAATATATTTATTTATTTGTACACTCTGATATTTTGTATTTGATTTAAGTATTTTAAGTTATGTAATAAGTTTGTTGCTTAGGCAATTTCTTTTATTTATTTATTAAGTTATTTAGCACCACTAAGTCTTCCATTCAGTGCATTGATTTTTGTCATGCAGAGGTTGTGAGCAGTGGATGCTACCCGAAGACTGGAGGCGTAGCATCAGAAAAGAAACTGTGTTGTAGGATAGGATATGTTTTGAGATGTAATTATGGCATCTATAAAAATATTGCAAAAGATTGAGGTTATGTATATAGTTTGTAATTTAATGAGATTTGTAGTTAATTAAGATGTAATATCTTTATGTGAATTTGGTGTGTATGGTTAATAGTAATTAATTCTTTGAATGGATAGTAATATAATATGTTAGAACCTAAGTTGATTGATGTGAGTATTTAGAAGTGCTGCGTGATTTATTGAGTTGATTTGGAGTTTTGGGGATTGGAGGAATATAAATATTGGAAGTGTTTTTGTTTTCTTTATGTAGTAAGTCGATTTTTAAGGGAAACTCTTGCGAATTTTTCATAGGAATTTCCTTAAACATTGTGTTAAGAAAATATATCTTGCCTCCCTATGAAAAACTTAGCCATTTCTAATATATGATCCTGGATTGTAAAGTAAGATAAGACGGTGCTTCGGCACCGAATGTGGCATTTTTCGTCTGGTCCTCCGAAATTGGGCGACGAGTGTTACAAGATTCTAGATCTTATACTTTAATTGCAAGCAGTTGTCAATGGTGTGGCCTTTGCTTCGATGGAAGTGATAACAAGCATTTTGATCAAATTTTAGGCAGAATTGTTAGTGGAGTTCTCAATGCAAGCAGTCATAATAGACCCGCTGATTTTACTTTCTCAAATACTCTAAAGAGAGGAGTGCCAAAGTTGGAAAATCTTCTCATTGACACATTAGTTGCTCTTAGATCTAAAGTGGCAGCTGTTGTATTCTTGTTGGTGCTCGAGGCCTTGGCTAGCGAACTTGAGCTTTAGAATCTAGATTTACTATAGCTTCTGGCATAGTTCCCATCTTCTTCTCTTCTCTAATCTTGTCCTTGATGGTGGTCCCTATTTCATACACTTGAGAAAACTCAGTCGGTGGCATGTAATACAATTTCTCACAGAAATTCGACAAAGTCCCCTGTTCCTAATTTATGTGACCTTAGCTTTCCACCTAGCCATGTAGCTTGTAAAGGTCTCATCTTGTTTTTACACAGTTGCTTCTAAGTCCCTCAAATCAACACTCATTTGAAGGCTGTAAGCATACTCTTTGAGAAAAACCGTGGTGAGCTTATTCCAATCTCTTCTCACTTTCTTGTCTAGATTATAATACCTTGTTTAGGCAGATAAGTTAAGGACATCGAGAACATATTCAAGATTTCCCTTCATGGCAAACCCGCCAACTCCATTATCGAATTGTACTACATGAGGTGCACCTTCAGGTCACCGTTTTAATCATACTTTGTCACTTTCGGCATCTTATAGGTCACTAGGGTAGCTTGCTTCAACTCCAACTCTTTATCATCATCATCATCATCATCTATGTCCATGTATTAGTCCATTCTCTTGGACTTCATGAATACATGCAGTTTAAGCTTCTTATTAACCTTATCAAACTTTTTCGACACTGCTGTTTCTAGCTCGAACTTCCTTGTCGGCAGCTCCTTAGAGAAAACTCTTCATCTTGCCAAGTTTCATCAACATGCTCTTTTCTTTCAGACTCAACTTTAGGCTCTTCATCCTCAATCACCACTTATTCTTTACCATTATCAGTCTGGAAGAGCTTTTCAAGGCTAGATGCCACTATTTTCTCAATCATCTTCTTAATTTCAATAATGGGAATACTAGGCTCAGTCATTTTATTGGCAGAAGTAGAGGCTAGAATTGACAAATCTATTTGAACTGGAGAATATTTAATATCGAGGTGGGAGCCTAAAGAATTAGTAGGTATGAGATTAGGCAAATCATAAGGGGTTGAAGGTTCTTCAACTCTAACTAAGTGATTATCCGCTTTTAACCAACTAGCTTCTTGTGGATCTTTATCTTTGCGAGGCGCAATCTTGACTGCATAAAAAATATGTTAGCAAACACAACATGATGCATGTATGCGTGAATGTATGCTTATGGAATGACATATAACAATGCAATCATACAATCACAACATCGTGATATGTAACTAATGCTACATTCCATTGTTACTTTATCACAGCAGCTCAAAACTATTAGGAGAAAAACGTGCCCTATTTCATAGCCAAATACTTATAATGACCTTATTGCCTCTTTTTTTTTTATTTTGCATCTCTTTTTATTTGCCTCAAGTGTGGTAATACTTGAGCAGGATTCTTTACTTGTATACATTTGAGATTTTTTTATTGGCATTAATAATATTTAGCTTAAAATATGCTCATTTCATTACTTTTTCAAAAATAGACCTTTTACATATGCTCAAAATATATTCTTTTGAGGCCCTAACTTAAATATTTACAATTCTTAAACCTTAAAGCCTAAGAGGTTTGATATGACTTTGCATCCTCCAAAGTGAAATGGCCAATTTCCACAAGGTGGTTGCAATATTGCGCATGAGAGTAATTCGCGCCTCCACACCTTGGAAGAGAGTCATGGCTTCAAGTTTTGCTTGCTTTATTTCAAGCAAGAGTTGATGAGACTCTTCTAATTGGTCTTCCCTCGTTGGAGTTGGAATCAGAGGAGCTTCTCTCTTAAGCATTTGGGCCTCGACCTCATAGTCATTATTGAAAAGACCCCTTTTAGCTCATTTTGCTACCAATACCTCTCTTAAGTATTTCACCCTTTGGCGCTTTGATCATCAGGATCAAGCCATGATGGAATACACCTAAATGGCTGTAAGAAAACTAGTTAAATGATGCATGAATGAAGCACAACACAATTATAGCAATTATATATAAACAAAGGAGATGAGAGTTGGGAAATGCATGATCTCCACCCTTATATCTCCCACACATGATTCAAGGTCAAAGTCTTTTCTAAATCCTATGACATTTAGATTGGGCCCATAAACCATCATAGGGTTTTGGACTGACGCCTCTTGCATTTATTACATGAATGCTACAATCAAATATTATTATGGTGAACCTAGAGGAGGGAACTAAAATTGACTACATGAGCTTAGGTCGGGTTTATTAAGCGTTGGTTTTCATAAGGAAGAATTGGTAGTTTCCTCCATTTTTCTTTGGGTCTAAACAAAAGGTGATAATGGATTGTGTCAACTCTTTTGATATTATCAAATTGTACTTGACTTATAGGTGGTGTATATTAGTGATGGGTCTAAACAATCGAGTAGAGTGTAAGGACCATAGCCAACAATACCATCTTTAGGGTTTAGGCTAGAAAAGGGATAAAGAAGATATAAATGCGTCAATGATATTTATAAGTACAAAAAAGTTAAAGTTAATAGCATATTAAAGATTGTGAATAATTGGAGAACTTTCAAACTCAACTCACTTATTCAAACCCAAAATTGAAAACTGGAGACTCTGGGTTCGATCCCAAGCAAAGTTGCCAGGCTGAGGATATGTGGTTTTTCCCAAAAGGATTCGGAAAGAACCAAATCGAATGGGCTTAGTTTATTTTATTTTAAAAAATGGTTTTCTTTTATTAAACCTATTTAATTCTCGAAAAAAGATTCTCTTACTTTGGTAAGAGTTTTTTATTTTAGAGTCACCACCTTTGTGAGGGAAAATTCTTGAATTAGTCGATTCTTTGGAATTCGCTAATTCAGTTTTAAATCAGAGATGGCATCCAAGAATTATGTATGAAATTGGAAGATATTAGGCACTCATTTAACTAGTTAAACCGACCTCTTCATTTTCCAAAAATTCACAATTGGTAATAATGCGATTAACTAAAATTGAGATGTAAATCAATTTATGCAATTTTTTTTTTTTAAAAAAAAAAACTATATCTTTCACACAAATTATTGCAATCATGATAAGCATGAAATATAAAGCATTCACAAAGAAAGTGGGGAAGGAGAAAAGAGTTATGAACCATCCTAACTTACAATCTACCCATTACCCTCCAAATTTTTCAAAACCAATCTAATTATTACAAACAAGCTCTTTAATGAGATCCACTAAGATCTCTTTACAATTTTTCATAATAAATAATAGAATATAATAGGAAATAAACATCCAAATAAACAACATAAAAACAAAGATGAATTATATTCTCAGAATTAAAGATCATTCATCTCAATCAACCAACAATCACACATTCACAAAATTGGAAAAATGATGCATGAAAAAAATAAGAACTTGGTGAATAAAGTGTTAGCACAATAATAAACATAAAGCCATTAAATTTAAGAGTATAAAATTAAATGACAGAAAAGTAAAGTGCTTGTTTTATTATTTATTTGATCCATTTGTAACCAAATACGCATTCCAAACCCTTTAGGATTTGATCTAGGTCACTGAATTTCTAGAAAATGGGGCATTTATTGAGTTTCTATCATTCTGAACCTCTAAAGTGAAGGGCCTTGCACCATAGGGGCTATGGCGTGCACCCCACATAGTGGAGTGAGGCCCTTCCCAAATCAAGAAGGTTCAGATGGAGAACAAGTTAAAAAGCAGAACGTCTAGGCTCACGTGGCGTGAGCCACATGCTTGTGTTGCACGCCGCATGCAATGGCTTATGCCACTGGCTAAGGCAGTGTGCCATAATGGTACAAAGTTCCTTTTTTTTGTCAATTCTCAATTTTCCTCTCAGTCAAATCCAGCCAGGGTGTTCAAAACTCCAAAAAGAGAAAGAAAAAGGTGTAGGAATGAAGCTAAGGTTCTCAAAAACCACCATTGATGATCTTTGAGGATTTAGTTCAAAAGTGGATGGAGAAACCCATACAAACTGGATTCTTGATCCAATAGTCTGAGATTTGAGATTAGATGTATATTTTTAGAAGGATTGATTACAACTCACTAAGATTCTTTTAGAAAACTTTCCTCCCTTAACCCAAATCAACGAGATTTTTTACGAATTTTAGGTTAAGAGAAATTTGAAAGAAAAATTTCCAACAGTTTCTCTTAATAATAAAAAATTTTCCCTTTTGGCTCACCCCCTAATGTCTACTTATAGACATTTGAGGATAAGGTAGCCCTATCTAGGGCTATCGTGGCCAAAATGCCATTGTCGAGCCCGCAACGGGAGCAGATCCACTTTTACTAAAATGAACTAGGTGGTAAGAAAAATAAGGTAGTGCATCAAAAAGTGTGTTGGGTTGATCTGATGCGCTCCTCAGGCTCAATTTTGTTGCAAAATACTAGATGACTTGAAAAGGTAAAAATGGTTAAACATATAGATAATCTCAACAATGGACTATTGGTATGAAAACCAAAGCTATAAAAAATTCCAATCCAATTTTATATAAAAAAAACGGTATATCATCATTGAACCTTTTAGGGGCAAAATTTGAGCGTCAACACAACTCATTTAACTCGCTTAATATTATAAATATGTTAAGTGAGTCGTATTGACCTATATATAATCCACTTAATATGTTTATAATATTTTTAAATTTTAACCTTTAACTTCATATTTTAAAATAAATTTTTTTATATATGAAATGCATAAATTATTCAATATTTATATTTAAAATAAAAAAGTAATACAATAATAAAATTTAAATAGATTTTAGTTGGAGTATTTATATCTAACACTAAATTACTCTTTACTCTTAAATAAATGTGTAACATCTGCACGAGTTGAGGTACTAGCTTGAGATGTTAACTTACCTTAGGCAAATCTCACATTGGCTAAGCACAAGGTAAAAATGAAGTACATAAAGATGGGCAAGCTTTAAACTAGCAAGAGATTTTTGGGCTATTGATTGGATTCTAGCCCAAGAACAAAATAGTACAGACAATATCTTGCTAGGCATAGGCTGTTACAAAACGAGTCACTCGTCTAACCTGTGTGTCTACTCATGACGCGACACTTTTATATTTGTACCATAAATGGGTGATTCGTTTATGACACCCTTAGTATGACCTTATTAAAAAAATGCACACACACAATTAATGCATTTTTTAATAATTATAATAATTTTGAAATTTTCACTAATTATATTAAAATAAGAAATTAAATACTTTTTATTTTATGTTGATGATTTATTATAAATGATTGTTTATTCATTTGAAATATTGATATATTATACTTATTAAGTATAGTATGCTCTAAGTGTGTGGATGTCCTAATTTTTTAAAAAGTTACCATATCACGTACGATCATGTATCTCATATCCCGTGTTTGTGCAACATACCTTCTAATATGTGAGAATACTCCATACACTAAGCCAATCAACCAAGCTTTTTTATTATCAAGAAAAAATGAAGTATTTTTTAATTTATTTTTGTGTCTTTTTTTATTAATGAATGATAAAAAAAAATAATAAGGAATTAAATTTTTTTTTGGAAAAAACTCATATTACTTATTTTTCTTTGGACATAAAAGAAAATAAAATTAATAGAGGAAAGAAAATGGAGAGAGTAAAGAGTTGAGATTAGAAACCAATTCTTCCAATGATGAACTTTCATCAAAGCGTAACTCTAAACGGGAGGAAAAATTTATTGGATTAAAAAGCTCATGAACAGGAAATAAAAAAAAATAGGTCTGATCAATTTGTTGAATATTGATATTTTTCGAAATCAAATTTACCAAAAAATAAGAAGAAACTATTTTTTTTAGAAAAAACTTATTTTACTTGGTTTTTTATATAAAAGTAAAATAAAATTAATTTTTCTTTACAAATTTATTTTTATAATTTTTTTATTTTGCTTCTAATTTGAAGAGAACATTATCGAAATTCTTTTCGCTCATATTTATTTCTTATCGCCAAATAAAATAATTCTTGCTTATTGCTATTAATTTAATTTTTTTTTCCTTTGTATAACATTATCTGAAAATATAAAACAACTTATATTCTTATAATTATTGTCATTACAACTTATCTATTATCATTACAACTTATCTTCTTACAATTATCTGTCATTTAAAACAAACTTATTTACTTTTATGTATTATATAGATTATTATACATCAAATAATAAAAAAATTTAAAATTAATATTTTTTTATGTGAAATAGATTGTCTTTTTTTAATATTCAAATATTTTAAATAAAAATTACAATACAATATGTATAGTTTGCCAAATATAAGTCTATCTCTATCTTTTAGGAAATAAACTAAAATATTTTTATAGTTTATTTTCGTCAAACTATTTATTCAATTTTTAAGTCTGTTCCGTTGAATAACTTATAAATCGATAAACATATTCATTTTATTTTAAAAAACAGAAGGATGAATTAGTTATTTTTTCAAACTATGGAGATTATATTATAATTTTTTATATAATATTTTAATATTTCTCATTTAATCTCCATATTTTCTTAATGAATTAACGAGAAAAATAAAAAATTAAACAAAATGACATAACAGTATAATAAAAATAAAATATAAGATTAAATTAATATATTTTAAAAAAGATATGAACCAACTAATTATATTTCACCAACTATTTTAATTTTTTTTTATTTTAATAGCAAACAGTCATCAGTTCGACTGAATTCCTCAACAACCTCTTTTCTTTGATTTCATATCTCTACTGCCTATATATTAGTATTTATAATTCAATTCATTACTCGTTAGCCTAGTGTTTTAAATGGCAGGTCAGGTCCCAGCTCAGCTCGAGCCATGGTGCGACCTACAAAACAAGGTGGTTCTAATCACCGGCGCTTCCTCTGGTATCGGCCGAGACATGTGCCTTGGCATTGCCAAATACGGCTGCCGGATTCTCGCCGCTGCTCGCCGGGTCGATCGTCTCAAGTCTCTATGTGAAGAAATCGATCAGCTCCCTGCATCGGCGACTGTCGAGCCTTCTACTGGCCCCCGCGCCGTTGCGGTGGAGCTTGACATCTCCGCCGATGGGGTGACCATTGATAAGTCCGTACAGACGGCATGGGACGCTTTTGGGAGAATCGATGCTCTTGTTAATAATGCTGGTGTTAGAGGTATCTTTCAGCTTCTGTTTGGATGGCAAGAAATTTTCGTCGTTTTGATAAAAATTTTAAACGGTGGTGTCGTTTTCAGGTACCGTGAAAACTCCTTTGGATTTGTCTGAAGGGGAGTGGAATCAAGTTCACAGAACGAATTTGACAGGGACTTGGTTGGTGTCTAAGTCTGTCTGTAAACGTATGCGAGACGCAAAGCAAGGGGGGTCAATTATCAATATTTCTTCCATTGCTGGTCTTGATCGTGGCCAATTACCTGGAGGTCTTGCTTATACTACATCAAAGACGGGAATAAACGCCATGACAAAGGTATTTTTGCTTTCACCATTAATGGTATTTTTTCTACTTTCGTGTCTCCTTGTGATTTCATTAAATGGGTTGTGAAAGTTATAAATAACTATCAATCCATTACAGATTTGCTTATTAAATGTTAAAAATATAGAGATAAAGCTGCCTGCAAAGGACAATAAGAAGTCAAATTCCAACTTGTTTGAGTCTAATCTCTACTCGGGGTTGAAATATTAAATTAATCTCATCTCAACTCATTTGACACTAAGGCTTAATTGTTGTTGTCATCTTCATGGTAGTCCATCTCTACAGTAGAATATTGGGGTTCAATGAAATGGCAAGTTCCGGAACCAATACGTGATGTTCTGGTTCTGGATCCAATCAAGGTTCTTAGTTATAAATTTAATAGTACTCTGACCTATATTTGGGCTGAAATTCTTGTTGGCTCACATGCTCGTGGATTTTCACATTCTTAGATTGAGTTAAAAAATTACTCGATTAATTTCAAGTTAGTTAGCTTAAATTGGTATTCAATTCTTTAATCAATCGCTATCCTGGTCCTTTTCCTTGCATCTGTCAAGCCCATTTTTTGAGAAGTTGAAAACCTCCGGTCTTTTCCTGTGTTGGTTAGTTTATGCAGTTGTGTTCCACTATAGTTGTTATTTCTCGTAACATTGATTAATTTCCCATGTTATAATTGTGGCTTTGGCTTCCAGTTTGTGCTTATTAACATGTACTCAGATTGGTACCAGTCTTTGATTATTCCATTTCTTTGTCATTTCATTTGCTGTCTTTCATGTTAAAGTTCAGGAGAATTTACTTTCTGATAAGTTGGTTGAATAATGCACAATTGAAATCCTTTCCACATGCATTCACACTATTGTTTGGACAGATTTGACGAAAATTGAATGATAGAAACCTAGTTGAATATGAATTTGAAATACATAAAAATGCTGCTTCAAGATAGTTTAAGCATGTTTCTGTCATCCTCATCTTCAAACCCATTAATCTATCCAGGTTGAATTAAAAGCTCAAACTCAATTTCTCTATCCAAAGTCAACATGAATGTTTACTTTGGTTATTCTTTTGGAATTTGTATTTGAGAATCATGAATTTTTAGAAAGGGAAAAAATGAGACAGTGATTTTAATCTCAGGTCATGGCGCTAGAATTGGGAGTTCACAAAATCAGGGTGAACTCGATATCACCTGGACTGTTCAAATCAGAGATCACGGAGGGTCTTATCCAAAAAGATTGGCTAACTAATGTTACTAGTAGAACTGTTCCTTTAAGAACAAGTGGCACCACAGATCCGGCACTAACTTCGCTTGTACAATACTTGATCCATGACTCTTCACAATATGTGTCTGGAAATATGTTCATTGTTGATGCAGGGGTCACTTTACCAGGTGTTCCTATATTCTCTTCCCTTTAATCAATGTATTATACAAGTTTACTCATGAATATTAAGATGAGGATTCTGATCCAATTTTTGTTTCAGTTTCTTCAGATGACCTTTCTGCATTTCTGTTGTTTGCATGATTCTGGAATGTAATCATTAGTTGTAATAATTGTAGTTGTGAAATGTAAAACATTCAAGTTCGAACTTTCTTTATTGGGTCTGTGAATTTTAATCTGCCATTGTGTTCTTATTTTCTACATCTGCCATTTACCTTTCTGTTTTGCTGAAAGAAAGTAAAATGGCTATTCTTTGAAATGGAATCACTATTACTTTATGTAAAATTTTTGTTTTTTATTTGAAAAATAAACTATTTAACCAAATCTTGAAGTTACCAACTTAAATAAAATAGTTATTTTACATTTAAATTTGAACCACGATCACAAATAATTATCTAATGAGATTAGCTATTCTATTTTTCCTCCCTGTTTCAAAAGAGGTCTTGGCACTCTTAAAAGAGAACAAAAAAACTGACCAAGCTGCCAAAACATTCTTGAAAAGAAGTAAAGAACCATGAATAGCAACATCTTCTACTTCGAGCCCATTTGACAAATTGTGATTTTCTGTCAAAATATGCTATTGCATCAAAATGTTACTTGCAATAATAGTTCCAAATAGCATATTTTCCGTTTGTATTCTCTCAAAAATAGCATGTATATATTCATTTTGCAAATTTGATATTATGTGCAGTTCCAACAAAAGATCAAACTAATGATGTACACAATGTTAAATTTCTCAAACTTGTTTATCATCCTTCACAGATTTAATTTATATAATACTGTATCATGTCGGTTTTATGCTCAACATCTGTCCCAAAAAAATTGAAAAGAGAATGCTCTATTTTGCAAGACCCTTGACATTGCAGGACATTCAACAAGAAAACATTTATATCAAGGTACAGAGACAGTGACAGATCAACAAAGCAACCGTCTTAGGGCATGAAGTAACTTTATCCTAAACAATGATTCAAGAAGCTTCAGGTTAAGAGCCTGTAGACCTTTTTAAATTTTGATTTTCATGCACTCTTCAACATCAGTCTTGTTTACCATCTACTCCAACTTGTCCTGAAGCAGGCATCTGTGCTGCACCGGGTTCACCTTCTGCCCCCACCTGCTAAAACATGAGAAAATTCAATTTCATTTACCAACCAAAGCAGCATTGAAAAAGAGAACTAAAAATGTACTGCATCAGGTTAAGAGCCAAATTGACAATCAAGGGAACAACATAAAATGGGTAATAATATAAACATCATAAAATGATAATGAGTTAAACAATTTCCCCCTTTTAGACAGGCCAGATAAAATACCAAGTGCATCATAAAATCATTTAAACTCGATTACCAATAGTCTTGGTTTCTAGGGGGGAAAGATATAATTAATATAGGTCTCTCCTAAAAAATACACAATAGGTAAAGTTTGGTTGGACGTAATTAAAAGTAATGGAATATGTTGAAATGACTATCCAATGCACAATGACTAAACAGTACATGTAATTACGTTAGGAAAATTACATTATATATTCAAAGCATTATGCTATTAATTGGCTACATTGAATTTACCACCGGTCTGCAATCTTAGAATTAAAGTATAAAGGCATGTTCACTTGTAGTATAGTAAAAACTAGAGAACAAATTAACTTTCTAAGAGCTGAATATTGTTTTCCATAGTTCGACATTACGAATATGCCTAAGGTTTGTTATTTATCTATACTTAAAGAAAAGGGAACACTTCCCAGTTTCAAACCCATCTGCTTCACATTATATTATTACTCCTATGAGGATCAATCCTATATGTATGAACTAAGACAATCACAATTTGTTATCTATTAACTAATTTTAGAGTTAGATAGGAACTTCATTCCAGGTTTTCATTCCTATTGCTAATAACAGATTTTGAGTCAAAAATTAGAAAGAATTCTCATAATGAATAATTGGTATTTTCCCATATGATTTCATGGCATAAAGTTGATTTTGGAAAAAATTTCAAAATATAAACTTTTCTAACATCAGTATTAATTAACATCAAAGTTCCTTATTTCTATATTATAATATTGCAACAAATCAAGGACCACTATTATCAAAATTCAAAAATTCTGTCACTCGACTGCAATCAAATTTTAAAAATGTTCAGAGCTATACTGATTAACAATTCCAAGACATTCACACAATAACTCTATGTAAACTAAATCCTGCAATTTCATATTCACATTTTCATTTCCCATACATTACAATTAGAAATAATTTCAAAAAAACCCATCAAACTCTTTTCCTCCAACAATGTAAACTGTATGTGAGGTTTCAAGATTAAAATCCTCTGAGAACAAACCATTTGAAGAACTTTCTATCCGTCTCTGCAACTGTCCATTCCACAACCAATCCAAACACAAATCAATTTACAACAAAAAAAAAAACAAAACTAGCCACCATCTAACACTAAATGATTATACATTTCTTTCAATAATACTGCTATTTAAGTATGATACTTTTTTTTTAATTGAAACCCAAAAATAGCAAAATCGATAGACTTTCACTTACTTTGCCAGAGCTGTCTTTCTTGGGCAAGGGTTTGTACGGACAAGCCGCAGGAGCTCTTTCTGGTTTTCTGTACTCCCATCCAAACAGGGCATAGATTTTTCCCTGAAAAAGAAATTACAATAAATACAAGAACAGTTGGGTTCTATTTTTATTTAAAATTAGAAGGAAAATTTGGGGGAGAAATTGAAATCCGTCTGTTTTCACCAGAAGATAATCGAAGAGAAGAGGCAAGATGTTGACGATTGGAACAAGGAACAGAGGCAACAAGCAAGCTATGCAAACCTAGTTCAACCAATGACACAGATCAAATTCGATTAACTTGGGGAAGAAACTACTTAAAAATCAAACTGAAAAAAAAAAAAAGAAAAGAAAAGAAAATGATCATGAGGAAGATATTACCATCTTTGATAGTTTGATTGTCTGATTGTAGATTAATTGGATAAATCTCTTTCTTGAAATTTTGGTGCTCTTTCTTAAATCTGCATTTATTCATTTAGATGGATTCTATAGTGTCGCAGCGTTTGTCTGTTAAGAAGGTGAAATTCCTAAATTGCCACTTCCAAGCTTCAATGAGTCGAGGAGGTTCTCCCCGGCTTCGCAGCACAGTTAATATTGTTTAGAGCCTCTGAGGCAGCAGCATTTAAAATAATGTTCAGTGTTTTGATTATAATCACAATATGTATGAATTATATTATTCGATAGCTCAATATTTATAATATGTTTTAGAGATTAAAAAATATTTCATCAAACATTAAATACCATCGTATTTAGCATTTTAAATTTTATTTTTTAACACTCTCATCCATTTATTTTATCTTCTCCTATTTTTAAAACTTATAATTCTACTTATAGTAATATTTCTCTATTCTTAACATCCTTAGTATTGGAGTAAGGAATGGAATAAAAGGGTAAATAACATTCCTATTCTTGTGTTTAATGTGCAGTATGAAATAGAAATTTAAATTTCATTCATTGTTTAGTTGATTGAATAATGGCCGAATATATAATTTCTCCTCTGAACTTCTCATAATTTGCTAGTTATGCCCCTAAACTATGCAGGGGACCATTTGTACCTTTTAACTAGCGAATTTTGTAGCTATTGTACCTCTTGCCAAGCTGGATCATTTGTGTGAAACACAGTCATGTCTACGTATAAAAATTTATTGATCTGTTATCAAGTTTTTTGTCACGCTGGATTTCTGACATATAACAACTAATGGAAAACTGAAAAAGGAAAAATAATGAAAAATCAAAAGAAAAAAACAATCAAACCCGCCCATAAATTGAAATCCCCAAAATAAGAGTAAAATCTGAAAATCTCGATTTCTCCATATTTTTGAAATCCCTTTCTTTCACGTTGCTTGTTGAAGTGCCTACATTGCATCTTTGTAGCATGTTTTCGATTGAAGAAGGAGGCGACATTGCGTACTGCTTCCTGTAATAGGTAATTTCATTATGACTTATTTTTTCTATGACTTAGGGTTTTTATTAATTAGATTTTACTTGGTATATTATGTTTTGGGTATATTGGATTTTTGTCAACTATTTGTGTTGTTTACATTAGAATGGTCATTGCACTGTATTTGTCGTTATATAGAAAAGGGAATATTTGTGACCTAATTTTTTTATATTTGGGATAAAATACTGGATTATTTAGAAAGTGTGTTTTGTAGCAAACTTTAGGTATTCAGATAGTAACTTTTAGTAAGAACATGCACATGGGAGCTTACTTAAATATTTCTTTATCTAGGATATCGTTATGGCTGAGAAGAGAATACACTTGAGAAGGAATCATGGTGGCATGTTTCAATTTGAGCCACAAATGCGGTATATTGGGGGGCCATGTGACTGTGGAACCCAATGTGGACCCTAACCTACTTTCATTAGTGGAGTTGCAAGCCACAGCCAAGTCTTTTGGGTATAACAATGTTTTTAAGATATTTGCAAAAACTGTAATAGCAGGAGAGACAGAGGTATTTAGTTGTTTATAGAAGGATAGTGATGTGTTTAATGAGTGCAGTGTCTTGAATCATGGTGAAACCCTCCATTTGTATGTTGAGCATGATGTGGATGAGGCAGAAGAGATAGAGTTTGGTGGACTTGTTGAGGTATTGCAGATCTAGAAAGGGTAAATGTTGGTAGGGGTGTCAATAAAGAAGTTGAGTCAGACAATGTGGGTGTGGGCAATGATATTAATGATAATGTGGAGATAATAAATACTTCAACTAGTGCAAATGTTAGATTAGATGGGATTGAGGATGAGGCAGGGCCTGTAATAGAGAAAGAATATGAGTCAAACAATGAACATAGTGATGAGAGTGAGTACCTAGAAGATAGTAAAGCTTTATCTGAGGAAGGTTCTGAAGGTGAGGAGTTAGAAGCAGAAGATGCAAGTGATAATGATGAGGAGTTAAAGAAAGCTAAAAAAGTGTAAGGGCTTACAAGAGAAGAGTTAGGGGTCCTAGACAAGAAGATTGTGTAGATTTGCCTTTAGGGGAAGCATGTGCAGACTTTGGGTTTAGAGGGAAAGATCACATCAGTGATAGGTACAAGGGAAAAACAGGTAACAATGAACCCTACCCAAATGATTCTGACCCAGACAGTAGAGAAGTGACTGATGATGTTCAGAATGAGGGTAAGATAAGTAGTTCAAGCAAGAATAGAGAAAGGAAATTGCATTATGATCCCACAACAGCAATTCCTTATTGGGAGTTAGGTATGATTTTAATAAATGTAGGTTAGTTTAGAGAGGCAATTAGAAAGTATGCAATAGCTAGAGGTGTGCTTCTTACCATTAACCTAAATGAACCTGGGAGAGTTAGAGCAAAGTGTAGAGATGGTTGCCCCTGGTTATTGTTTGGAAGTAAAGAGAGTGGGACTGAGAGTTTTGTGATTAAGACTTATGTTCCAACACATAAGTGCTATAGGACAAATATAAATAAGTTATGCAATTCCAAATTTTCGCTAAACATTTCCAAGAGAGAATCTTATTCCAACCTAGCATTAAGATAAGGGACATATAGGATCTTTGTAGAGATCAATTGAAGGTTTATGTAGGAAAAACAACAGCAAGAAGGCTAAAATCAAGGTTTTGATGTCTGCCATGGGTGGCTATAAGGTAGAATTTGGTACGATCCATGACTATTGTGAACAAATAAGAAATTCCAATCTAGGATCCACTTGTTTTGCGATGTGCAAATGATTGGCAGATGGTAAACAACAATTTGAGAGACTATACATTTGTTTAAATGCCTGTAAACAAGGATTTTTAACTGGAATAAGGCAAATCATAGGCATGGATGGTTGCTTTCTAAAAAGGCCATGTGGAGGGCAATTGTTGTGTGTTGTCTCTAAAGATGGAAACAATCAAATGTTTCCTATTGCCTGGGCTATTGTTGACATTAAAAACACAAGAAACTGGCTTTGGTTCATTTCCACTTTGAAGTAAGATTTGGGAATCACCACAGGGAAGGGATGGGCAGTTGTGACAGACATGCAAAAGGTATGGGGCCTTATGGTATTTATTTTACGTTTTGGTTGTGTATTTTACTATTAAATTCTTAATAATGCATAACTATGGTTTTTCTTTTAATATTGTGTGTAATAGGGATTGGACAGAGCCATTAGTCAGGAGTTACCTAATGTTGAGCACAGGATGTGTGTAAGACATATTTGGACAAATTGGCGAAGAAGTGGAAGGGTGAAGAGAGAAGGAAGAAGTTTTAGGAGGTGGCAAGGGCACCATTTGAAATGCTATTAAAGGAGAAGTTGAAAGATATGAGCAAACTTGGAACTAGTATTGTTGAGGATTTATTTTATTATAACACCAATACTTGGTGTAGGGCATTCTTTAGCCCCTCAACTTAGTGTGATGTGGTTGAAAACAATATGTCTAAGACATTTAATGGGTGGATTCTCAGTGCCATACTGAAATCCATTATAAGCATGTGTGAAGAGATTAGGCAGCAGGTGATGGAGAGGAATGTGAGAATTAGAGAATTTGCAGAGACATGGATTTGTGATATCTCACCTATTGTAATGGAAAAATTGGAATTGCACAAGCTATTAGCTATGCATTACAGACCAAAGTGGAATGGGAATACTAGATTTGACATAGTAGAGGGAGAATACCAACACACTGTGTGTTTGAGTAAAATGACATGTAGTTGCAGGTCATGGGAGCTTAAAGGCATTCCATGCCAACATGCAATTTGTGCCATAAATCGTAGAAATTTGAATCTAGAAGATTACATTGCCAAGTGGTGTAGGAAACAACATTTTTTGTTGTCATATAGTTTCAGTGTGCAACCAATGCTAGGAATTAAGCTTTGGCCTGAAATTAATAATCCTATTGTTCTACCACCAACCATTGAGCAAAAAAAAGCAAGGAGAAAAAAGACAAACAGACGAAGGAACAAAGATGAACCAAAAAAGAAAGTTGGGAAGCATTCAAAGAGAGGTGTTGTAATGACAAATACACTATGCAGGCATCCTGGACATAATAAAAGGGGTTGTCCACAGAAAGTGCGAACTGCAGTTTAGGCAATCATTTCAACATTTTTCCTCAATTTGCTATTTATAATATTGTCATTAATTTCATGTAATTGTTTATGATTGTCTGTATATGTGAATATTAATGCTAACCCTACAATTATAATGGCACCAACTCCAAGCACAAAGAGCACATCAAGTCAAACAAGAGCTACAACTCCAGCACAAAGCATCACTCCAAGTTAGGTAAGAGCTACAACTCCATTACAAAGCAGTAATCCAAGTTAGATAAGAGCTACAACTCCAGCCTAAAGTAGAAATGCAAGTCACCCAAGAGCAATTGAAAGACCATATACCAATTTCACTCCAACTACCGCCAATAAATGTTCAATCTTGAATTGAATTAAATGCATCATTTTTTTTAACATCATTTCATTGCCATTTTGGGATTTAGATGGTAACTTCATGCATTTCTCAGTGCCTTCATCTGCCATGGGACAAACCACAACTCAAGCTACATCTACTGCAATGCAATTTAGAAGATGTACAAGAGCTATAACAACCCAAAATCCAGTTCAAGCAAGTCAGGGTAGCAACCCTATGGCTAGAGGGACATAACAATTACCTCCATCAAATAGAAAGAGATACAGATCCAACAATGGCTTCTCAGGCTAAAAGACATGTTGCCCCAAGAGGAATAGGAGTTTACAAAAATGAAAGGACTAGTGCAATAACATATCGAGTTTTATATTTACTGTCAATTATTTTGGTTTGGTTTAATGCAATTTTAATTTATTTCCAAAATTTATGAAATGCTTAGTTTTTATATTAATATTCCCATTATGGTAATTTATGCACTTTTTGATCACTAAACAGTGGTAGTAGTGTTGTAAGTCATGGATCAAAGCTGAAGAACTCTACTGCTATTACTGGAGATTTAGGATTCAAAGCTCCTAGACTGAAGTGGAAGGACAAAAATGTAGTCACAACTAGGCAACTATAGCAGCAGAGACTTGATATACAACATCAGCATAGGCAGTCTCAACCTGTAAGAACATCAACCAACTATTCTGCAATGAGTCATCCATCACAAAGAAGCAACTGCCCATCTTAGCATAGCACAAACCCATAATGAAATTGATGTCTTTCTATCTTGTTTATTGTATTTGGTAATTGTGAAACAGTTATGACTACTGCCAATTAGTTATTCTTTTTGTTAGTTTGATATGTATATTGGATTCAAGTGTTTTGGAGTTGGTATTTATGAACTCAGATGTTGTAAAAGTACCAATGTTTTATTCCTTTTAGGATTTAGATTGGATTCAATTTTTATGTAATGGATATTCACCAATTTCAGGAAATGCATTTCTTGTTAACTATTAATTTCATTTCCAACTTAGAAGTTACAAAGCAATAGGACATTAATAATAATGGGGAGTACAAACTATAAAAAAAGTGCCTACACCTAGTGCTCATAATCACTACACAGTCAACCTATTCTACCCACAACAAAAGCTAAAACCAACCCACACTACTGCAACTTCATATAACCCATTTCTTCAATCTATCCCACATTATGATCATAACAAACAACACAAAAATACCAATGCCAATTTGATATACAGTCTTGTGCTTCTTCCTCTCTTCTTCATATTCCCTGATGCACCTGAGTAAGCCGATAATCACATGTTGAACATGTTCTGGCAATGGTGGATCCAACCACTGAAAAATATTGCATGCGCCTGACTTCTGAGATCAACATAGTAAATAATAATTTCTTAAACCTCCATTTAAAGGAAAAAAAAATTCAAACTTCAATACGTGGACTTACCCCATATCTCCTGCAACCAGAAAACCTCCTTCCTGGTTTCACATTGGTGAATGACACTTTAATCACTACTACTTGCCCACAATTACAGCTTAGAATCAGGAACTCTGAAGCAAATTCCACCTAATTATAAAAACCCTAATTTATGTTCTTATAAGAAACAGAGGACGAAGGAGAGAAGGAGTAAGAGATGAGAAGGGAATTAGAAACCCTAAAAAGGCACTGAATTTGTGCTAAATATAGTGTAATACGATGTTGTTTCGTACACATTAGATTTAAAAACCACTATTCACGCTCTGTGTAGCGATTTCCCCCACGCTCCACTGATTTAGCTTGGCAAGGGGTACAATAGCTACAAAATTCTCTAGTTAAAGGGCACAAATGGTCCCCCACAAAGTTCAGGGGCACAAATGGCAAATTATGAGAAGTTCAAGGGGGAAATTATATATTCGGCCATTGAATAATGGAAGGAAAGAAATCATAAACTATTAAAAGTCTAAAACTTTTTTATAGATACAAGGGAAGGAAATAAAATGCCAAAGAAGATAAGAAAGATATTAGGCAAGTCCCAAGATGCGTGGCCAAGCCATGCCCTGCATATCCCATGTTAGAACTTCTAGGATGTCCATAGGAGGGGCCTGCAACAAATGACTACCAATATTACTAAACATAGTAATATTTGCAAGAATATCTGTAGCTTGGTTAGCTTCTCTGAAGCAATGTTTGATGACAATCAGCCATGGATGATATAGGATGTGTTGGATACGAAGAAGAATATTAGTGAATCTGAAATGATTGTTAATTCCAGAGGAAATAAGCTGTGTAGATGCTAAGGAGTCCATTTCCACCTCCAGCTTCCTAAACCCATATCCCAAGCAAGGTTTAAACCAAAATAGAGAGCCAGTAACTCAACCTCCATAGAAGAACAAACCCCCAACTTGACTGTGTAACCACTCACCTATCTCCCCAGATGGTCTCTGATTAAACCGCCACCACCACTACGCCCTGGATTCCCTTTGGAGGCACCGTCCAAATTTAATTTTACCCAACCATTCTGTGAGACTGACGATGAGACTAAAACTACTTGGTTAATTCAGTCTTGTGTATGATTTGTTACATGCTCCAATACAAGAGCATTGTTATACAGATGATAGTTCAACGTGTGAAGCCTAGCTGGAAGACTATACTGCTTAGCATTAAAAATCCGCTCATTCCTCCACCTCCAAAGACACCATAAAGTAATGTAGAAGGATTATGAGGAAGATAAGTCCAAGGCCTAAACACTATGAAATAATTGGCTTGTTTGAAACTAGTCTTCAAAGCCTTTAGTATAGAGCAAATGCAATGAATTTGGGGTGAGAACTGCAGACCAAATTTCCTTAGCATAACTGTAGTCACGAAAAATATGTTCTATGGACTCCACTGGAGCCCCACAAAGACTACAGCTAATATCCTGAGTAAAGCCCATCTTGCCACGTTCATAATTAGTTATAATTCTTTCATGGTGCAAAAGCCAAGCAAAACAACATACCCGTTGAGGAACCTCGACCTTCCAAAGATTTTTCCATGAAGAGTAATGTGGTGAATCCAAAACACCTTTGGCCAATAGATAAGCAGATTCTGTTCTAAAATTTTTGAAAGTAGTAAATCGCCAAGCAATGGAATCCATGACTTCAAAATCTGTGATGAGCAATATAGCTTCCATCCGTAGACATGTGTTTTCAAAAAGCCATTGCTGAAATAAATCCTAATGCCACCCATGTTCCTAAACAAAGGCTACAGATTGATTATATAGCTCCAAGGGAATAGGAGTAGAAATGACCTCCCTCAACAAACAATGGCCAACCCAGACATCATCCCAAAAATTTGTAAGAACACCATTTCCTACGCTAGAGAAAATTCCTTGCCGAAGGATATAAGGGGATTTCACCATACCTTTCTAAGTATAAGAAGCGTTAGACTGGTCCACTAACATCTCCAAACCCACACGATCACTTGTATACTTGCCTTTCAAAATGGAGATCCATAAAGCTTGATCTCCAATGAGTAAGCGCCAACCTAGCTTCACAAGAAAGGAATCATTCATCTCCCTATATGACCTAACACCTAACCCACCTCTATCCATCGAAAGGCACACTTTATTCCAATTGATAAGATGAATATGCTTCTTATTGTTACAATTCCCCCAAATAAAATTTTGAACCTTCTTGTCAAACTCATCACAAACAGCTCGTGGTAAATAAAGGCTTTGCATAATGTGATTTGATATGGTCGAGATAATTGACTTTGCCAAAGTGATTCGGCCAGTAAGAGATAGTGAGGGAATTTTCCAACTTGCTAAATGAGCATCAACTCTACTAAAAAATCTTCAAACATTGATTTAGTTATGTGTCCATTACAAATTGGGACACCCAAGTAGGACGGGATCTACTCAACGCTCGACATACCAGAAACCATACAAATAGCCTGATGCGTCCCGAGATCGATGTTGGGAGAGAAAAGAATAGATGACTTGGAGAAATTAACTCATTGATCAGAAGTAACACAAAAATAGTTTAAGCAATCTTTTATTACCATCATTTGACTAACAGTAGCCTCTGCAAAGAGGAATAGGTCATCAACAAAGAATAAATGTGATATATTAGGGCCACGTCTCGAAATAGATATAGGTTGCCAACTTCTATTCTCAACTGCCTCTAATATATCATGACCTAGATGTTCCATAGAGAAAATAAAAAGGTAAGGAGATATGGGGCCTCCCTATTGAACCCCCCTTGTGGGCTTGAATCCTATAGACATGCTACCATCCCACAAGATTCATATATCATTGGCAGTCAAGTAAAAAGAAATCAAGTGACTTCATGAATCTGGAAAACCCACAAGATCTAAAGATTCTAAAATAAAGTCCCACTTTAGACGGTCATAATCTTTTTCCAGGTCAATCTTAAGCACCATCCAACCCACCTAGCCTTTGTGTCTTCTCATAGAATGAATTACCTCTTGGAACACAACAACATTATCATGAAGCTATCTACCGGGAATAAAACTGCTTTGTGCCAGAGATACCATATTAGGGAGCACTAATTTCATTCTGTTTGCTAAGATTTTGGTAATGAGTTTGAAAGTAACATTACAGAGACTTATTGGTTGGAATTGAGAAATGGTTTCAAGGGTAGAGATCTTCAGAAGAAGAGTAACAAAAATATCACCCACACCCTTAAGCAACTCATTGCCATTAAGAAAATCCAAGATGCATATTGTCATCCTCAAACCTACAATTTCCTAATATTTTAGGTAGAAAGCTATAGGAAAGCCATCCGGGCCAAGAGCTTTGTATGGATCCATCATAGTTAAAGCATTTTGAACCTCTTTCGCATAAAAAGGCCTAGTGATGATATCTTTCTCAACTTGCAATATAGTGGGAAACTGGTTAGCTATATTTTACAGAGAAGCTTCTAAGACCTCCTCAATATAAAGATGCTTGTGGTACTTAGTAGCCATGTTAGGGAGAGCATTTTGGTCTTCCACCCAATTTCCCTCCACCGATTTAAGACACGCAATAGTTTTCTTGGAGCCTTTCAAAATAGCACAAGCATGAAAATAGGCAATGTTGTGGTCCCCTTCCACTATCTAGCATTCCCTTAACTTTTAGAACCAAAGGAGCTCCTCTTAGTCAAGAGTAAGTTCAAGGTGTTTATGCAACTGACACTCCAACCAGTGCCAATCCACAGTGTGGAGAAGGGCACATTTGAGTTTGAATCCCTTTTAACCGAGCCATAATTCGACGCTTCTATTGATGAATATTCCTAAAAATTGAACGGTTCTAATGAGACAGATTACTACTCAGGCTAACCAAATTGTTAGTCAGTAGTAAATATGAGTGCCAGTCGAATTTCAAAAATTCAGTGAAACTAGGATGAGTAAACCAAGCCACTTGGAAGCAAAAGGTGGTTGGGTGTGCTTGCCATTGTTGAGTATTGAAATATACCAATAAAGTGCAATGGTCAGAATTAGTCCTTTCAATATGGCAAATAGTAGAAAAATGAAACAAACTATGCCATTGGATATTGGCTAGCACCCAATCTAGTTTGGTGGCTTGGAAATTCATAGTCGAAGGGCCTCTAAACCATGTGACTTGAGGACCTGACACACCAAAATCAACAAGACCCAAGTCTTGCACTCAATTGCAAAATTTTTGGCATTTTGCTAGAACATAAGTCCTTGAAATTGTAGTCTCATTAGGATACATATAAGATTTGAACTCACCTACTAACAACCATGGGAGGTTATTCTGAGAACCAAACTAGAGGAGCGTTCAGTATAATGTCCCTATATTGCTCCCTTGGGCTACCATAAATAGTTGTGAAGATCCATCAACGAGAATTAGGGGTTTCCACTGAGTAGTGAATAAGCATGATAGAGAGATTGCCAACACCCATATTCCAAAAAATCCAAACTGCACCATTAAAACCCAAAACTGCTACTCACACCCAATTATCAAATCCGAAATTAAATGAAATAACATCAGCTCTTTGACTAGAGATCTTCGTCTCTACCAACACAAGAATCAGAGGCTTGAACTGTCGACAATATCCCTTCAAGACTTGTAAGCTCCTTTTAAAGGCAACCCCTTGAATATTCCAAATGATGCACAACATAACAAAAATCAGGTGATATAGAAAACGAATACAAAATGGATCATTATCCCTATGGGGGACAAATTTTATGTATCTGAATGAGCCAAGACAGGGCCTAGCTCATACACATCTTCCCTATTGCTCAACTTATTGGCATCTCTCAAAATAGAAGGTCCAAGAGGGTCCGGTCCTGTAAGAACCATCTCACCTACATCAATAACTATTGGAGCATCTGGGTCTTTGATTTGAATAGCCTCACAAACTATCCTCACATCTACAGTCCTGATCCCTACTTTCCCAACAACCATGGTGTGGAACCCAACTGCCACTGTAATATTGGGATTGAGGTTTTGGTTAGGCGAAAAAGTGGATTTATGAGACGAAGAGGGGAGTGAGTGAGCATTTTTGGGCGAGGGGGGTGGAAGTTTCTAGGTCGTGTTAGGGATCTTGGTTGACTTGGGGTAAGATGTGGACGGATCTAACGAGGGCTTATTATTAGGTTGAGAGGTGTTTTTAAAAATGATTTGGTTAGTAGATGTGGAAGGATTGTGTTGAGTGGCGTTGGAGGATTTTTATGGGGCCTTATTTATAGGCTTTTGGTGTGACTTCAATTGAGACTTTGAGTGTGCTAGTTGTGGAGTGGGCGTAGAAGGTGATGAAACAGGAATGGGTTCATCTGTTGTATTGTAACACTCATCGCCAAATCCCGGAGGACCTGACGTTGAGTGCCATATTTGGTGTCGGAGCACTGTCTTAGCTTAATTAATAATCCTAAATCATGTTTAGAAGTGGCTAAGTTTTCATAGGGAGGCAAGTAATATTTCTTTTAAAACAAGGTTTAAGAAATTCCTACGGAAAATCCGCAAGAGTTTTCCCTAAAAATCAACTTGCCATACAAAGAAATCAAAAACACTTTTAATATTTATTCCTCCAAACCCCATTACTCCAAATCAATACAAGACATCACACATCACTTCTAAATACTCACATCAATCAACTTAGGTTCTATCATATTATGTTACCATTCATTCAGCAAATTAATTATTAACAATCATACACCTTATATTAACTTAAAGATTGTACTTCTTAATTAATCACAAGTCTCATTAATTCATAAACTCAATGTATACAACTTCTTATAATGTTTCTATAAATGCCATAATACAACTTACTACATATTCTACCCAAAATAGAGTTCCTTCTCTAATGCTACACCTCTGGTCTTCAGGTAGCACCCACTGCTCTAATTCTGCGCGTGACAAAAATCAATGCATTTAGTATATCACTCAGTAGTGCTAAATAATTTAATAATAAAATAGCGAAGGTTGCCTAAGCAACAAACTTAATACATAACTTAAAATATTAAAATCAAATACAAAATACCAAAAGTGTACAAATCAAATAAATAAATTCTGAAAATCATAAATAAATTTGTTCTTAAGGATAAAATCATAGTTTGACAAATGTAAGAAAATTCCTATAAATACAAATATATTTCTATTTCTTTTTATAACAGAACATAGTACATTCTTAGTTAAGGGCTCATATGTATTCTGACAGAAATATAATCAGATTCAGTTACATAAATATCATAAACAGAAATTTGGCCTGTGAAAGTGCCACCAGATGTGGCTTATGAAAGCGCCACTAGAAAATTGGCTTGTGATAGCACCATCGGATGTGGCCTGTGAAAGCACCACCAGAAAAAAAATCTAGAATAAACCTAGCATATGATCATAGCTTATAATATAACAGATAGGCATCAGGTCGAGCATGCTTATTAACCGGAATAAACCTCATCTTACTACATTTCAATCATGCATACTTGAGCTCAAAATAAATCAATTCTTTTACAAATAATCTTATTTCTTATACATAATTCCTTAGCAATACATTTCATAACTTAATATTTATTATTTCAAAATTTCTTCACTTACAACTTGTAAAGTTCATCAAAACCTTCTCGTGTTTCAACCAAAAACCATACTTTCACAATACACTTATATACATAGCTTTAAGTACTTAAAAATCAACATTTCGAGAAATAAAAAACACATCTTACCACCTTAGGGTGGTATAAGGCCTCCTTAGGTCAATAAAGGGGAAGGAGTTTCTTTTCCACCAACAACCATATTTTAAGCCAAAAATACTTAATCAAGACATTAAAACCTTTATTGAAGAACATTTAGTCTTAAAACTCATCTTTTACACAGTCAAACTTTCTTTAAGTCTTGGAAAAATTCTTAAATATTGAAATACAAGAAAGAGGTTTTAACCATCATTAATTTGCTTATCAATTACATTATTAAAGTCTGATTCAAGCATAAAAATCAAAGTAAGCTCAAGGCCCTTCACCAATCAAGGTTCAGCCAAGTGTAAGAGTGTAACATACTATTTTTCAGTGTCGTTAATAGTGATTTACTGGTCTATGAATAGTACCATATGTTTGGGACTTGATATTATTTCGGTTTGAAAAAATTACTACATGTGTCTAGTATTTTATTTAATATTTTTAGAGCATGTTTGCATGATTTAGGTGGGTAGAAAATATATCATGAATATTTTTGGAGAATTGCGGCAACTAATGAATATTATTTTTAGTGTAGTGTATTAAGGAATAAATGAGGGATTATTTTTGTGGAATTAATTTAATTAATTGGTGGAGTTAAATAATAATTAGAGAATTATTTGATGAATATTTAGAGCCATTGGATAGAATACCACGACTTGATCTTAGCCATTTATTTGGCATAAAATTAGGAA